>CP092876.1:61132114-61333598 GCA_030710605.1 Cordylochernes scorpioides | reverse complement strand
TATTGAACGTCGCTGTAAGAGGTGACCTTTATTTTTATAGATCAATTTCCCTTGACAAAATTTCTATCAATATTTTGGCCATAGATTTAGCCTAGCCAATTTGCCAGCTAAACATCCTTTGGCAGATTGTGAAGACTCCATTTGATCCAGTGTGAATCTCTTAGAATAAATTCCACCCTGGACTGATGAGGGCCATTAGACTGAAACCATGGTCTCCAGGTGGACACTTCTCAGTTTGCCAAAGCTGGTGTTGTGGCTTTGTCACCGACCTGAGGCCGCTAGTTTACGGCGATGGTCAATAGATGGCGTCTAGTTTTGATGTTTATTTTGGCGGGAGAGCTGACCTATATTTTTATAGTTGAAAAGCCTCCCGTCAAATTTTCCATATAAAAATATAATTATGTAGATAGAAGTAGATATTTTATATGAGAACATATTATAAATATATATTTATGTTGTTCTGAATATAGAGCAATCCACATTTAAATCATTAGATAATAAAGAGGTATATATTGGCTTGAATAAATGTTTTACACAAAAATGTAATGCCTTGATAAAGGTTGGCGTTCAGTCAGCCGAAATATTGGCAAAGAAACATTTTATTCAATCCAATATATGCCTTTATATTATATAATTATGTTGTATGAGTACAGATATTTCATAAGGACACTATATAATTATATATATTTTTTTTGGATATGAGCAGATACTTTAGGATATAGGATTCTCTATATAGACTATCCTCATAAAATAACACTATTCAACATAAAACAAAAACCTAGATGATACACTACCACACAAATCTAAGCATTTCACTTGGAAAAGAGTCCATTTAGGAAACCCACTGAATATTTGACTAAACTGACTTTATTTATAAGTATTTGGAGTCTATCCACTATTCAAAGATGGCGTTCCAGGGTTACTGCAACACTTCGATAAGATCTCTATAACTAAATGCTACAGCCGCCTCAAAATCCATCGCCCCAAAAATATAAAAAAAGTTGAACGCCTACTCGACGCAGTTTTTCCTTTCGGAAGTTGAACTGATTAGAAAAAGAGGAGGAGATCTCCGCCGTTTGCCCTGCCTGACCTTTTTCTGCCTCTGACGCCACAGATCTGCTTGGCTGTGAGAAAGGTCGCACGGCGTCACCCCTTCCTCTTTATAATTGTCAAAACCATCCGACTACATGCTATAAATTTGTTTTCCAAATTTATTTCAAATAAAGGTAAACTCTCCGATACATATATATTGGATAGGTATTCATCTTAGATAGCTATTACCTCTTGCTCTATTATTCAAATAATTATAAGCTAAATATATATATATTCTCAACCTTATTCAATTTCTTAATGATTAATGATTCTTTTCATTTAAAATTGATTGATAGAGCACACACATCAAAGGAAAACTCATCCATCTCATGGGATGCTAGAGTGGTGGACACCTACCTCGGTGTCCTGATAACTAACAAGAGAGGATCTGGGAAAGAAATCCGGAGAAGGATGGCGATGTGGCAATGGGATGACTAAAAAAACTATGGAAAGACCACAGTATCACGACGAGAACCAAGGAGAGTCCGGGCCCTGGTTTTCTCAGTGGCTACTTATGCTTCAGAGTCTTGGACTATAACATCTTCGCTAGAGAATAAAATCGATGCGTTCGAGATGTATTGTTAGCGAAAAGTGCTTCGTATACCTTGGACAGCGTGTAGGACTCGATACTATCACAACTATCGATTTCGGAAGATGCCCGACTTCTGTACAACGGAATTGTTTGAGATTTTTCGTTCACATCGCGTGACACAGGGGAATGGAGTACACCATACTGACCGAAAAGACGTCTGGGCGACACATACCTGGGCGCCCGCCGACACTCTTCGTGAACCAATTAAAGGAACTCCCAGGTTTAACGGTCACCGAGATGGTACATCTATCTCAAGGCACAGATGGCTGGCGTCGCATCGTGTTTGGGATGTAATACGTACAGTGGCCACAACGCTCTATCGCAAATAAATTATATATGTGTTATTTAAAACATTTTTTGAAAATTAATATTATTTTTGAAAAATCCAAAATGTAAAGACCTCACAAATTCCCGAAATGATTTTTAATCTATACTATTACTTATTCTGAACTATTCAATTAAATATGCGACCAATTGGAGCGATTAATTCTATAATTAGAATTCATCCACTATCGACAACCCTAAATAAACGTATCTATATCATTCAATATGAATACGTCATCTACTCAGCGCTACAAACACGGGGAGTGCGGTGCTACTCTAAGTGAATATTGGAGAGAATAGTGTGGTGTCATAGCTTTCATCTCGTGAAACCACCAGCACGGCACATAGTCTAGTGTGGACTTCTGAGAATATCCTGAGATTGGACTCTTGGGACATCCTGAGATTCGACTCTTGGGACATCCTGAGATTGGACTCTTGGGGCATCCTGAGATTGGTCTCTTGGGACATCCTGAGATTGGACTCTTGGGGCATCCTGAGATTGGACTCATGGGACATCCTGAGATTGGACTCTTGGGACATCCTGAGATTGGACTCTTGGGACATTCCGAGATTGGACTCTTGGGACATTCCGAGATTGGACTCTTGGGACATCCCGAGATTGGACTCTTGGGACATTCCGAGATTGGACTCTTGGGACATCCTGAGATTGGACTCTTGGGACATTCCGAGATTGGACTCTTGGGACATTCCGAGATTGGACTCTTGGGACATCCCGAGATTGGACTCTTGGGACATCCCGAGATTGGACTCTTGGGACATCCTGAGATTGGACTCTTTGGACATTCCGAGATTGGACTGTTGGGACATCCTGAGATTGGACTCTTGGGACATTCCGAGATTGGACTCTTGGGACATCCTGAGATTGGACTCTTGGGACATCCTGAGATTGGACTCTTGGGACATTCCGAGATTGGACTCTTGGGACATCCCGAGATTGGACTCTTGGGACATTCCGAGATTGGACTCTTGGGACATCCCGAGATTGGACTCTTGGGACATTCCGAGATTGGACTCTTGGGACATCCTGAGATTGGACTCTTGGGACATCCTGAGATTGGACTCCTGGGACATCCTGAGATTGGACTCTTGGGACATCCTGAGATTGGACTCTTGGGACATCCTGAGATTGGACTCTTGGGACATCCTGAGATTGGACTCTTGGGACATCCTGAGATTGGACTCTTGGGACATTCCGAGATTGGTCTCTTGGGACATCCTGAGATTGGACTCATGGGACATCCTGAGATTGGACTTCTGGTACCTTCTGAGATTGGAATCTTGGGACATCCTGAGATTGGACTTCTGGGACATCCTGAGATTGTACTCTTGGGACATCCTAAGATTGGACTTCTGGTACCTTCTGAGATTGACTTCTCGGGACATCCTGAGATTGGACTTCTGGGACATCCTGAGATTGGACTTCTGGGACATCCTGAGATTGGACTTCTGGGACATCCTGAGATTGGACTCTTGGGACATCCTGAGATTGGACTCTTGGGACATCCTGAGATTGGAATCTTGGGACATCCTGAGATTGACTTCTCGGGACATCCCGAGATTGGACTCTTGGGACATCCCGAGATTGGACTCTTGGGACATCCCGAGATTGGACTCTTGGGACATCCCGAGATTGGACTCTTGGGACATCCTGAGATTGGACTCTTGGGACATCCTGAGATTGGACTCTTGGGACATCCCGAGATTGGACTCTTGGGACATCCTGAGATTGGAATCTTGGGACATCCTGAGATTGACTTCTCGGGACATCCTGAGATTGGACTCTTGGGACATCCTGAGATTGGACTTTGTGACCTTAGTAATGTGATCTGGCTCACGGAACCAGCTCCTACAGCGGGGCTTCTTCGAGCTCGACCGCCTTCTACAGCGCCTACCTTGTCTCAGCCCGTCTATTGAAAACACAAATACCTTAAGTTCCTTTTTAATATAAACATGTGGGTTAGCCTCGAAATTCCAAACTCTATCCATAATTGTTTCAAAGATGGATTGTTCGAAGGTTTTAAAGATTATCTTCATTCACACATACAAATTAATTTTTTTTTGAGAATATAATCTTTAAAGGCATTGCAAATAAAGGTGCTGATTTACATGTAAAAAAAAAAGCTCAAAGAGCATGCGTGAAACGTTCTTAACTCCGAGCCGGACATTTATTGCGTTCGTTCTGCTGGGTTTCCAACCCCCGCTTCTAATTAACAAAATATATGATGTCTTATATATTTTTTGTGGAATTTGCATAGTGAATCGTACACGCATGTATGCGGAAGCTCGTTCTGAGCAGAACTGATAAATAAAATACAAGCTTAAGCTATATATCCATAGAAGCATAGGGCGCCTCTCCCGTCAAAATAAACGTCAAAACCTGATGCCATCTTTGGCGCCAAAATGACGGAATTTTGACGGGAGAGGCACCCTATGTTTCTATGGATCAATTTCCTCCAGGCAAATTTACCATCTATTTGACTCTATATGTTATCCATTTTCACTAAATGCTTGCCTCCTTATTTCCTATATTTACTGAAGATATTTTCAGAATATTTAATACTTAGCAATTTTTAAATCATTAAGAGGTAGTTCCCCATTAGAATTGGTTAATTAAAAATATATTTTCAGTTAAAATGTACAAATAATTACTCTATGAATAAGTCGATATAATTAACCGAATTGTTTAAAAATGGTTAATTACTTGAATGATTTGTAAAGCAATAAGTTGGTTTTAATAATTCATTAATATAATTTACTCATTAGGAGATCAGAAAGTATAGATTGAATTTCTACATAATTACTGGGGAGCTTGTAGGAAGATCTTAGAGGAATACCAAACAGGGAGATGGAAAACATCTACAGATTAGAATATCGAGGTTACTCAGCTCTTGATTTCTAAATATATTGATAGTTCTTCACTGCGTCTATCTCTGTGATAGTATTCAGCCATTTAATCAAACTATTATTTTTATTTACACGTTTGATAAACTCTTTTATACGTATTGACATCCCTGGAATCACACTCACGGAGACAAAACTTAAGAGGAAGCTGTACCTATTAATATATATATCGGGATTCAGACAATAACTCTGAAAGATATTTGCAAGGCAGTGATCTTTATTGAATACACACGTTATAACTAAGTATGACAAAATTGCCTCATCTCCTTGAAAAAAAAAAACAGACGACCGGCGACTTTTAAAGTATTGTCCATGATTGTATATATAAATATGATTTTTACACATCTAGAAAAAAACGTATATTTTGCAAGATATATAGAAATTCTAAGCACATAAAATAATAATAAATTAGCACGAACTATTTTTATTTTTTTCTTTCGTTTTTTAATATATATATGTATATATATATATATTTTTTTTTTTTTTGAATTTGCAAGAGTTATAAATAAATTCCAACCTTTTTTTTTGCCTAATCTATAAATCCATAGAAGCATAGGGAGGCTCTCCTGTCAAAATAAACGTCAAAACCTGATGCCATCTATGGCGCCATTGGGCCAAAAAGATGCCATTTTGACGGGAGTGGCGCCCCTATGTTTAAAAAAAATTAAAAATCCTATTGTCTTTAATGCGATGGGAATATAATGGGCAGTCTTAACTCATCCGTATGAATCTTCCCTGCGGTATCGCCAAAATAGATTAAACAGGTGAAACCACAGGGAGAGGATTCACCACTTATGAACCAGACCTTTCTAATATTTTACATCTCCGTGTAAGGGGGGACAGTAGGAAGGTTTATTTTTATCATTTTAAAAAATAATATTATATTTTTTTAATAATAAATAGTGTTACCTCTTCATATAAATGAACCATTTTTGCTAGTTCTAAATAAAAGGGCCTAACACTTTGAGAGAAAGAACAAAACTCAACGAAAAATAATTCATTTCGTTTATATACTCCTGTAAAAGGGTTCACAGTACCCGAAAGCTTAAGTGAATTTTAAAAAAAAAAGGAAACTTATCCTGTGTTTTATTGTAATTTAAATTTCAGAGGATTCTTCTGATATTTTGGAAAAACAGTTTTAAGAATGTTTCCGATAATATATATTAATATTTCTATGAAAAATAGAGTTTTTTAGAGTTTAGTTAGAGTTTTTTATTTTCTCAACGTTTCGACCAAAAATATTTCTTCGTCAGGAGAAGTAAATAAATATAAACATTGTTGTACTAAATTCGAAATATCACGTGAGAACGCCTTCACAACCTCAGAACAATTTTTAACGCCATGCCAAATGCTTTATTTTTATTTACTTCTCCTGACGAGAACAAAATATTTTTGTCGAAACGTTGAGAAATTAAAAAACTCGAACTGGCCGAAGTGTCTATTTTTATAGAAGTATGAATGCCGGCCAGGCAGCCTCTGTCTTCAGAATATATGAAGATATAAAATCTGTATCTCTGGCAAAATGGAGAAACCACCTTACGTTTAATAGAAGATGATTTAAAAAAAGATTCATTCCGTTTGTATGCTCCTATTGAAGGGTTCACATTCCCCGAATACTTGAGAGAGTATTTAATAAAATAATGTCTTATCCTCGGAGGCTACGTTTTATTGTAAGGAAAGTTATAGCTACAAACAATGAATAAAGCCTTTTTATATACATGGTTAAAGTCATCATATATATAAATATATATATTTTTAGAAACATATATATATATATGGTTGTTCTACAAATTGTCAAAAATGTCAAACGATGAATAAAATAACTGGAATCTTTTTATAAAAGAATTCTAAGTTTTAAAAAAAGAATAATTTTTGTCTTCAGACAAATATTTTAGAGTTTCCATTATTCAGAAAATCAAATGACATTTCTATATTCATTGAAGACTAATTTACTGAATAATATTTTCTCAAACTCAAATTATGCATTAACCAAACTTATTCAAAATTTTACTTGATTACAGCCAGAGTAGTTTCCGGCAAATCATGTAATCTGGGACTTTTTCTGGATATTTTAATGGGTTTTTACATTAGCTTTATCCGTCAGGGTGTAACTTTTTAAATATAAATATCTGTTGGTAAAGAAAATATTATAAGTAAACTTCAAACACATACAAAAATATTTAATTAAAAAGGTAACATTGCCTTTTTAAGGCAATATAAGGCATATATTACAAAATTTATTTTGTCCATAATATAAATACATATAAAGAGACAAGGGTCGCCTCTCCCGTCAAAATAGGCGTCTAAAACAGACGCCATCTATTGACCGTCGCCGCAACTAGCGGCCTCGGGTCGGTGACAAAGCCACCACACCAGCTTTTGCAAACTGAAAAGCGTCCATCTAGAGACCATGGTTTCGGGCTAATGGCCCTCGTCAGTCTAGGGCGGACTTTATTCCATGAGATCCATACGGGATCTAATGGAATCTTGACAATCTGCCAAAGAGGTGTTTAGTTGGCAAAGTGGCTGGGCGATATCTATGGCTAAAATATAGATGGATTTTTTTTTTTTGACGGAAACGGCGACCCTTGTCTCTTTAGATCATTTTCCTCCCGGCAAAAAAAAATCCCATCTATAAATACATATATCAATTTTTTTTCTCCCTATTGAATATAACAAAATATTTTTAAAACTTAATTCTGTTGACGTTATGTGGCGCTGAGTTTGTTGTTGACACACATTAAATATGTTATAACACCTTGATAAAGGTTGGAGTTCAGCCAACTGAAATATAGATAAAATAAATGATATTTCGATCCAATATATGCTTTTTTAATTAAAGATTTATTTATGGATTGCTCTATTTTCAATACAAAAGTATGGTATTGCGTTATATAGTTTAATAGAAATTGTCTAAATTATATTGCTATGATAAATAATTGATAATTAACAACATATATATATATATTTTTTTTTTAAACATTTATTTTCACTTTGACACAAAAATAAAGCGAAATTAACAAATCAAATATTCAAATATTATAGTCATATCCTATTCTTTACACTTAACACAAAATATTATAATATATGATATAAAAATATCCTCTTTTATATGTAACTTGTATAGGAACAATAAAGTTGAAGGAAGGTTGACGATACAAGAAATAGGCGTGACAACCTAGCACCATATCACTTTACACTCAAAGGTCCAACCTTTGACTCCGGTAGGACCACTCCGGCTATAAAAAGATCTTGAGAATTGTTAAAGACACCGGATTTAGGTATCAGTAAGGGCTAGAAGGTCATCCTCTCTGATCAGTTAGCCGGAATTATAAAATCAGTCATTCAGTATCAGAGAGATGCCGTCGCCCTGGACAATTTCATTGCTCAGTCCGTGCCAGCACACCTTTTTCTAGGACCGAAGCCTTTCTTGCCATTTCTAACCTCTAGATTCTTTATTCCCTCTCTACTTTTTTTTTTAAATTCCACATACGCATATGAGACATAAAATAAACAATTATAAAACAACACTTGAAGTTACACCGCATGAGTTTATTTTCAACGAAAAATCAAAATTTATTTCTAGGTGAAATATTGACTATTTCTAACCTTTTTGGATGAGGTATGAAAGGGTGAATTATGAAGAGTAATGATGAACGGAAAAATAAAAGTGTCCAGGGATGGGAATTTTATTTTTCCGTTCATCATTACTCTTCATAATTCACCCTTTCATACCTCATCCAAAAAGGTTAGAAATAGTCAATATTTCACCTTGAAATAAATTTTGATTTTTCGTTGAAAAGAAACTCATGCGGTGTAACTTCAAGTGTTGTTTTACAATCACAAGCCGCAGTGTATTATATAATAAACAATTATATTCTCAACTATAATAAAATGATGCCTAAAAATTAAATTCACATTTCTATAGAAAGCGATGTGAATAGAATATATAAGTGTAAACTTGAAGTGAATTACTTATATCAGCATGATTCTCTGTCGCCACGTGACACACGTGTCAGGATAGATTTAGATGGCACTTCAGTGGAATACATTATTTGAATATGACACGTTATAAACTAAAAATAAAAATTTGATGTAACCATTATATCACGAATGTTTCTTTTCAATTAGAACAAACATACTGTCCTTACTGCGTTGATAAAATATTGGGTAGGCTAGGCTTATAAGTGGTGAACCCTCCCAATGGTTTCGTCAATTTAATCTACCAGACCGCGCGTTTCTTAGAGCTTTAATACCGTATTGGATTCTGCTTATATATACACTGGTCCGCAAAATTAAAGGAACAACATATTTTTATCATTTATCTCAAATTTTATTGAAAATTTATCAATGAAATTTTATACACAAATTTATTATTCCATTATTGATTAGAATACCCGAAATCAAAGAATTCTAACACGTATTTTATGCAAATTAGCCGGTCAAGCAATGATCTTCTTGCAGTCAGTGCATAATTATCTTGGATATTGTTGTTAATATGGGGTGTGATCGCCTTTAACTGATAGACAGGCTATACATCGGTGACCCATACTAAGAATTAGGGAGTTTATCAGCTCCTGTGGAATCAACGCCCACTCTTGTGTTAAGGCTGTTTCTAGCTCATTAGTGTTTCTAGGAGGAGGTTGGAGGGATGAGATCCGCCGTCCTAGGTTGTCCTATACATGCTCAATGGGATTTAGGTCTCGGGATCGAGCTGGCCAATTCATCCGAGCAATTGCATGGTTTTAGAGAAAAGTGTTGACCACACCAGCCCTATGTGGACGGGCATTATCATCCATTAGAAGAAGGTTTTCTCCCATTTCCAATGCTTGAGGCATCACATATGCTGCCAAGATCTCGTCCCGATACCTCTGTCCAGCCAGGGTTCCTTGCCGAAAAATATGTAGCGCTGTGCGACCGCCCAAAAAGATTCCAGCCCAGACCATAAAATCTTGGCTTCTGTAGGGATCCCTTTCAACCATATTCCGGGGATTATTTCTGGTTCCTACCTCTCCCCAGACAAAGACACGATGAGAATCGCTGTTTAGAGAGAATCTGGACTCATCAGTGAACATTACACGCCTCCATTCATCTGGATTCCAGGCGACATGTTGTCTGCACCAAAGTTTCCTTGCTCTCTTTTGAGGTGGTGTCAATGGCACACAAATTATGGGTCGTCGAGCATAGAGGCCCTTCTTGTGAAGCCTTCTGCGTTTTGTATCAGTTGATACTAAGACTCCTGTAGCTGCATTGAGGTCACTTCGTAGTTGCGATGCTGTCATTCTTCTATTGCGACGCACAAGGAAACTTAAATAACGGTCTTGATTTAACTTTGTGACCCTTGGCCGTCCTTGTCCAGGTGTTCTGGCAACATTAGCTGTCGTTTGAAATTTTTTCCAAAGCCTTGAGACAACGTTTCTTGTCACTCCAAGCCATATTGCTACTTCTGCCTGTGATTGGCCTGCTTCCATCCTTCCAATAGCTTGCCATTTTTTTTTCTTGAGATAAATGTTGCCTATAAGCCATGAAAACTTTAAAAAACAAAAAGGTTCAATAGAAATCTAGTGGATCGTAAAATTAGGAAGCTTTGAGAAAGACTCAGGCACGTGCTGGAGGCGGAGTCAACGTAGACGGTGCTATTTTACATATTGGGAACAACTTTATTTGTTTTTCTGCTTTACATGCTCTCTTTATTCATGGAAGCTTTTGAATATACAAAAACTTGATATATATCCCTTAATATAACTTTTATTTTTTTTAAACATGTGTTGTTCCTTTAATTTTGCGAACCAGTGTATATGCTACACTGATAATTGTAATCATTTATATAGCATTTAAGCATATTATGGATATTATTTTACAATATTTATAAAAAATAATCGATTTTGGAAGGTTTCTCACTAAGTGCAGTCGCTTAGAAAAAAAAAACAGAAAAAAATGTTTATTATTAAGTAGTTCATTTTTTACTCTTGATTAAATACACAAAAATATCTCACAGTTGATATATAATTTGTTAAGGTAATTCTTTATTGAAAGACGATAACGGCGTCTTGAAAAATATAATGATCAAAACCTTTATAATTAATTATATTAAAAATATAAAAAAAAATTAAATGATAATATATATATTACACTGAAAGGTGGAATCATGTCAAGAAAATCATGGACATAAGTTTTTAGGACAGTAGATTACATATAAATATTTACATTGAACAATGTTCTTCCTAAAACAATAAGGACAGGGCCAGTTAGAGCTTTAAGGGTTTCATCTCTCGTGTATAGATAGCACGTTATTGCTTTATGAATAAAATAAACATATGATGCATAGATATAAGATATTCCTAACATCTGTAGTTGTATGGGTTTATGTGTGTATTCAATCAATACTATTATATATTTATATGTAATATTATAAAGAATATTGTCTAATAAATAATTATGTACCATGTTGGATATAATGTATTCTGTATGGATTCAAATAAAGATGGCAGTCAAAGGACGTGGAGATGGAAGAAGTAGAAGAGAAAAGAACGACAGATCCAAGTCGTGTATCTAGGTCACTTAGAACAAAGAGGCCCTCATATTCCAGAGTTGAATGTCCTGAGAGATTGGGATGTTAGGCAAAGCTCCTTCCCGACCAACCATCATGGCCGACAGAGACAGGGACCAATCAAAGGTCAAGCAGGGTCCCACATGACCCAAGCCGGGGGGTGGGGCAACCGCAGTTCGGTCGGTGTAACGTGTGTGTCAAGACGTGTGTGTGCATCTTCTAAAAGTAGTGCCTCGAGGTCCAAGATGTGAGTCATCTCAATCCAATTTAATCGCGAAAATCCTTCCATCTCCTCTCCCGAGCCGCCAATGATTAATATTCCGAGGTGTTTTGTGATTCATTAATCGATATAGTGTGCCGATTTTTCATCCACCGCCATCGATAACGACTGCCCAAACATACAAAACCCCATCCACTCCCGAGGATTCTCAGGACAAAGCACTTTATCACAGTGAAGTCGACAAGCATTTTTTTTTTATATTATATATATATATATATATATTGGATCCAATATTTTGAACCAATATATGCCTTTTTATTAAAAATATATTTATGGATTGCTCTATGTAATATAAGATTATATATATATATCTCATTCCATGTTTTATTTTAAAGCTTTGCATTTTTGTTAAACCATAACAATTGTAAGATAACACACCTATGCAAAACAGTCGGCCAAGGAAACAACAACAATGGGTTTATATAGGGATATCCGCGCCATCTGGCGGTCGACTTTACAGCGTAGGTTTGTTCTAAACAATATATTTGCATTTATCTTGAAATATTTATGTGTCTCTAATTAAAGTGCTGGAAATTGATTTAATTCCATCGATATATTTCATCCACAATACGAAGAAATGAGCGTAATGATAAGATATTGGAATTATTAAATTCTCCTTTCTGCATATTGAATACAAGAGAATAAGCATCGTCTTTAGAGACTGAAGGCCCCTCGACGTCTAGTTTTGTAGCTACAACGCGCTGGCATTCTTTAAACGCAGATGAGCCAAATTTCATTGATTCAGGTGGCTAATTCGCTTTTTTCTTTTGAATAACATCACAGGTGACGAAATAAAAACAACCTGTATAGGAACTCATCTTCATCCATGATTTGGTATTATGATACATTAGGGCGCCATCTGTTATGAAAATTCTAAACTATTATAGACGCGTATGATTCTTTTTAAAAATTAAAAAATTTCTACTGTCCTTACTGCAATGAAAGGGTTCACTACTGATGAGCCAGAGACCCATCCTATAATTTTTCTATTGCAGTAAGGGCAGCATAAATTGTTCAATTTTTAAAAAGAATCATACGCGTCTATAATAGTATCGAATTTTCATACCAGATGGCGCGCTATTGCATTATAATATCAAAATGTATTCATAGATAGAGATAGGTTTCTATATACGGTATACAGGTTGTTTTATTTCGTCACTTATGTTTCCATTCAAATAAAAAAAGCGAATTACCAATCACCATTATATAAAGTAAATTCCCATCCCTGGACATTTTATTTTCACGTTCATCATTACTTTTCTGTGATGAAAAATTAATGGGAGGGCCTGGTTCATTAGTGGTGAACCCTCCCAGCGGTTTCGCCAGTTTAATCTACCATGTGAAACCTCCCAGCGGTTTCGCCAGTTTAATCTAACATTTATTATGCTCCATCTGTTAATCATCTCTGCAAACTAGCCCAAATGAGGTTGTTGACAACGCCATAACATTAGCTTAGTTCAATTTAGAACTCTCATCGGAGTATCGTGGTTTCATGCTATAGCCTAGGATTACTTTACCTTCACGTGAACAATAAGAAATTTATGAAATATTTCGAATCTTTTGAAATGATATTTAGCTGATAAAGTTACTAATTCTATGATCAAAATGTGAGTGAACATTTTGCCAGGTGTAAATCTCTCAGCAGTAAATTACAAGTATGTTTTCCTATTGCAACACTATCAAAATATATTCCACAAAATATCGAATAAAATAGTAAAATGTTAAAAAGAGTTTTTTTTTAATATGCAGAAGTTTAATTATATTCAAATTAATAATTTACAATTTTTACGATATTCTGTAAACTAGAAAGAATCTTATTTTGAAACTATTTTCTCTGAAACTGAATCCCTCTATCAAAGGGTACTTCGTAAGCAAAATCGATCTTGTAAAAATTTGATGGGGCGGAAGTTTGAAACTGAGGTGGCAGTTTGGCAGAGCTTTTAGACCCATCACTTGGAATCAAATAAAAGTCAGACTCCAAGTCTCTTTTAGGAATTCGGCGACATCGCGCTGCTTCGTATAGAATTCTGGAGGCATCCTTTGGTGTGGCCGTTAGAAACACGTTTCTTTACAAGTTTATTTAATTCGTCTGTATTATTGGTGTAATTTATAATATTAAATGTCGTTTTTACATAATAAAATATTTAATTAAAAATACATATATTAGATCAAAATATAATTTATTTTACCAATATTTTAGTTGGCTGAACGCCAACCTTTATCAAGGTGTTATAACATATTAATGTGTATCAACAACATTTAAGATATAAGATTTAAGAATAATTAAAGATTTATTTATGGATTGCTCTATTTTCAAAATAATAAAATATGCAGGAGGCGCAATAATGTGCAATATATTACTGCATCATGTCAATCAAACATGATGCACCAATATTTTATCTTACAATTTTTAATTTTGAAATTGTTAATGTAATCATTGTAAAAATTAGTTGCAAAATAATTTCACTGACAAAGTATACATTATTATTATTCACACTCCTGTGAAGACAAAACTTAAGGAAGTGGAAATTCTTTGATGTATCAGTTGTCTATTTTTTGAAGGAGGCTGAAGCAATTTCATTCAATCATGAGAGGCAATTTTGTTCACCTTTAGTTATCTCGTATGCCCTCAATAAAGGTTATACTCTGTATCAGATAGCTTCCATTTATTGTCTGATTGCGATATACATGCTGAAAGGTACAACTTTATTGAGTTTTCTTCATGAGTGTATATTCGACAAAGCCGTCATCACTGGACATAACTTGGAAGGTAACAACTGTTGGCAAGGAGTAACGGACGGAAAGACCTCTGGACCAGATCGCATTTTTCAAGAAATAAATAGAATAACTACACTGGTGTCCAAAAAATAAGAAACTTTTGTTTTTTAATGATATGTTTTAAAATATACAACGCTAAAAGCTAAAAAGTAATTTAATTAGGTATTTTAAGTCGTAGAATTTATTTATCGCAACCATTCGATTCGGTAAAATTGAAAATATGCAAGTTTTTGCTTGTCTTTATAAGTGTGCTATTTGGCGTGTCGTTTACCCCATCTAAGAATTGTCCAATTATAATTTTATTTAATCCTTAGTTAATTATGAGTTTACGAAAATATTTAGCAGATGATTCAAAATGGAGAGCTGTTGGAAGAATGGAGGCAGGGCAATCACAAGTTGAAGTAGCAAAATGGCTAAATGTGAATAAATCTGTGGTCAGAAAAATATGGAAACAGTTCATTGAGACAGGAACCATCAAAATAAAAGAAGGTTCTGGTAGAAAAAGAAAAACAGCTACCTCTGAAGACCGTTATCTGGTCGTAACTGCCAAGCGCCATAGGGAGATGACAGCTATTCAACTCTCTAATGAACTCTCAAGTGCTACTGGAACGAGAATTTCAAGACAAACTGTTTACCGAAGGCTTCACGAAGGTGCTCTTCATGCAAGACGACCAATGGTCTGTATCCCTTTAACCTCTGCTCACAGGAGACCGCTTGAATTGGTGCTTGGAACATAACGCCTGGACTCATGATCAGTGGGCCAATGTTCTCTTCAGTGACAAGTCAAGATTTAGTTTAAGCACAGATTCTCGACGAGTTTTCATCTGGAGGGAGTGATAAAATGAAGAGGACGATAGGCTATATCTGAAGGATATTTATTGGACTTAAACTTAAAGTCACTAATACAAGCAAACAACACAATAACAACTGGAAGAAATGCACCTACTCTATCTAACCAACAGCTATATATATCTAGAGCAGCACCACAGAGTAGCAAGTCACTGGTCCGATGATAATTATTTATATTCATAGAAATGCGAGATAATTGTCAATTTCAACACTTCCTCTCAATTTATCACATTTCTACATTCCAAATCCAGCAATATGTTTATCATACAAGACTCTTGGCAGACCTTTAGTAAGGATGTCGGCAACATTTTCCTGGGTTGGTGTGTGAACGACCTCGATAAGACCATCGCTGCAAATGCTTCTAATATAATGCCATTTGATGTCAATGTGTTTAGTTCTGGCATGATGGACTGGATTTCTCGCCAGCTGTTGAGCGCCCTGGTTATCAGTCTTTAAAACCGTAGGTTCATTCAATAATTCACCAAATCCCATCTCATGCAACAGCGCTCTAAGTAAACTGCCTCCTTTCCCGCTTCACAAAGTGCTATGTACTCAGATTCCGTGCTCGAAAGAGCGACAGTCTGCTCCTTCTTCGATTCCCAAGCTATTGGACCTCCTGCTAAGAAGAAAACAAGTCCCGTTTGAGATTTTCTATCCGCGAGGTTTCCACCCCAATCAGCGTCGACATAACCATAAAGGGTCTCATTAGTTTTCTCGTAATTTATTTTCAAACATAAAGTGCCCTTTAGATAGCGGAGGACACGCTTGGCCGCATTCTAGTGCTGTCTCCTAGGATCATTGCTGAACTGTCCCAAAGCACTAACCGCATAGGCTATATCAGGCCTTGTCGACACTGAAAGATATATTAATGATCCAATCAGTGATTGGTATTCTACCTTTTTTACTGGCTCATTCTCACCTTCTATAGATGAAATCTTTGTTAACTTGGAGTTCGAGTCCATGGGTGTAGAAATCGGCTTGGCCTCCTTCATTCTATATTTCGCCAGAAGTTCTTCAATATATTTCTCTTGATCTATGGATATTGAGCCATCCTTTTCCGTTTGTATTCTTATACCCAAACAATAATTTATCTTTCCAAGATCTTTTATTTTGAATATCTTCTTCATACTTTCTTTAAAGGATATCAACGTGTCTTCTCTTTCAGCTGCAATTATCAAATCATCAACATAGATTGCCACCAGAAGAATGCCTTCATGATGTTTGATGTAGACACAGTTGTCAGATTGAATTTGCTTCAGTCCCAAATATTTTAATTCAGTGTCAAGCTTTTCATGCCAAACTATTCCAGCTTGCTTTAACCCATAAATGGCCTTCTTGAGTCGACATACCTTCTCTGGATATTTTCTTGATACAAAGTTCTCTGGCTGTGCCATATAAACTTCTTCCTTAATTTCTCCGTTCAAGTAAGCAGATCGAACGTCCATTGGTGGACTATCAAGTTGTATTCTACAGCCAAAGCGAAAAATACTCTAGTTGTACTTTGGCGCACTACTGGAGCAAATGTTTCTTCGTAGTCGATTCCGTACTGCTGTGAAAACCCCTTTGCTACAAGACGAGCCTCATGGCGCTCAAGAGAACCATCACTACTGTACCCTTTTTTGAATGCTCATTTGCTTCCAATTACGTTTTGGCCCTTAGGGGGATCAACCAGTTCCCAAGTTTTGTTTTCAATCAATGAATCAAACTCCTCCTTCATTGCTTTCCTCCAAAAATAATCTTTTCCAGACAGCGCTTCCTCTGCGTCTTTTGGATCTGGGGAGTACTTCACTTCTGAAAATTCTTGCGTGGATAAATTTGCCGTAGGATATTCCTTTCTTGGTCGGCCAGGTTTTCCCGTTCTAATATACCTTGGTCTTCCTCTTCCTCTTCTAGAAATTATCACTCCACTTTCTGATGGATCGTTTAACACTTCAGATACTTCTAGATCCGATTGGCTTTCAATTTCAGCTTTTGGGTCAATTTCTGATGTACTTCCTCTTTCTTCTACTAGAGGGATTTCCTTGAAAGAAGCCCTTTCTGAACCAACATCAATTTCAACGACTTTATTCCTAATTTTGGACAATTCTGGTTCAATAAAACGTACATCTCGGCTTTTTATAATTGTACGCGTTCCAGGCTTCCAAAGTCTATATGCCTTAGATTCTGAAAAATATCCTATCAATTTGTATTCCTCACCACGAGGTGCGAACTTTGATCTATTTGGCCTATTATTCATGGCAAACGATTTACTTCCTATAATTTTTAAATGAGAAACTACAGGTTTTCTTTTGGTAAATAACTCATGTGGAGTTTTACAATCGTTATGCCTCGGGCATCTATTTCTGATATAAGTTGACGTGTGTATTAGTTCAGCCCATAAAGTTTCAGGTAAATTACCTTCAATCATAAAGCACCTTGTCATATCTACTAGAGTTCTATTCGCTCTCTCTGCGACACCGTTCTGTTGAGGTGTATATTCGACAGAGAGCTGACGTCCTATACCTTCTCCTTCTAGGTAATCCTTGAATTCTTTGCTAAGGTATTCAGGCGCATTATCATTCCTAATACATTTCAACCTTTTTCCGGTTTGCTTCTCAGCATAATTTTTGAATATTCTAAATCCTTTAAATACTTCACTTCTTGATTTCATTATAAATGTGAATATAAATCTCGAAAAATCATCAATAAAGGTTGCAAAATAAAGGGCACCACCCAATGATTTTGTTCTCATTGGACCACAAATGTCTGTATGAACCAGTTCCAATGGTTCCCTTGTTTTCGTAAAGGATTATTTTCGGAAAGGTAGCCTTGTTTGTTTACCCTTCAAACAAACTTCACAGTTAAAATCTATAAAATTAAAATTTGGCATGCCATGAACAATATTTTGCATTTTTAGCTTTTTGAGATCTTGAAAATTTAAATGGCCAAATCGACTGTGCCATTTTTCATAGTTTTTATCGCCCGCTATGCAAATCTCTTTTGTTAATAATGCCTTAGGACAATTGGTTTGGCTCAACATGTAAAGTTCTTTCTTTTCATATGCTTGTATGCAAATTTTTGTGCGCATGTTCACAATTTCAGCTTTTCTGTGCTTGAAACTAACGACATTAAATTTACTTGTGCACTTACTGATAGAAAATGGATTTCCATTTAATCTAGGAACAAACAGCACATCTTCTAAGGATAAGGTTACAGTTCCAGTATTGCTTTGACAATCCAATTTTACATTCCCCTTTCCTATAGCTTCAATGAATTGACCATCTGCCAGTGTAATTTTTACTGGTGCAGTGTCTTCAAAATGAGTAAATGAAATTTTTGTGCTACACATGTGGGCAGTTGCGCCACTATCCAAGCACCACTCGTTTGCATCAAGTTTGTTTAAACATTCGATTCCCAATGATGCAACCATTTCATTTCTAGGACTCTTGTACTTTCTTTTTCTGCAATCAGCAGCTTTATGTCCCTTTTTCCCACAGAAGTGGCAGTTAAATGGGAATCCTTTAGCCTTTGGCTTCGATGTGCCCGAGAAAGGTTTCTTTCTGAATTACCAAGGAATACCTTTTCTTCAGAATCGGTTGTACCGTTTAATTCAGTTTGTCTGATTTCCTCCTCCAGCATTTTTACTTTTAAAGTTTCAAAGCTCGGCAACTTGTCCCTAGTTTCAATGGCAGTTCTAAAACCCTCATAACTCTCGGGAAGGCTACACAACAGAAGGATGGAAAGGAAGTCTTCTGGGACTTGTGAATCCATTTCACTCAACTTGTCAGCCAAACTGCTAAACTTGTTAAGATAATCCTGCATCCTTTCATTTGGTTTCATCTTCAATAATATTAACTGTTTTGTAAGAAACACCTTCTTTGCAGGTCCTTTTGGCTGATGCACTTCATTTAGAAGCTTCCATGCCTCTGCAGAAGTTTTACATCGCTTCACGTGTATTATTTCTGAAGGACTTAAACTTAGGACTATAGTTGCTAGCGCCTTCTGGTCATTCTTCTCCCATTCAGCAGATTCTACTTCGGTTTCAGGTTTGATCCTTATGCTATTTGCATAATCCCAAAGTTCGGAATGAATTAGAATCATTTTCATTTGCATCTTCCATGTCTCGTAATTTTCGGAATTCAATTTTTCAATTTGGTAAAGACTTGACATTTTTAAAATATTCTTACCAGATGCAATTTTATTGGCGCATTCCTGGGCCCATAACCCTGATAAAATGAAGTGGACGATAGACTATATCTGAAGGATATTTATTGGACTTAAACTTAAAGTCACTAATACAAGCAAACAAAACAATAACAACTGGAAGAAATGCACCTACTCTATCTAACCAACAGCTATATATATATATAGAGCAGCACCACAGAGTAGCAAGTCACTGGTCCGATGATAATTATTTATATTCATAGAAATGCGAGATAATTGTCAATTTCAACAGGGAGCCTGGAACCCGCTATCATCCCAGTAACATCAGGGAAATAGACAGTTTTAGAGGGGGCAGTCTCTTAGTCTGGGCTGGCATCAGTTCTAGCAGACGCACACCCTTCAACATTTCTTCTGGGGGCACTTTAACTGCCCAAAGGTACAGGGACGAGATCCTTGAGCCCCATTTAAGACCTTATAGAGATCAAATTGGTCACAATTTAATTTTAATGGACGATAATGCTCGTCCGCATAAGGCTAGGCTAGTCAATGAATACCTCCAGAGTGAGAATATTCGAAGGATGGATTGGCCAGCCAGATCTCCGGACCTGAATCCAATAGAGAATGTGTGGGATGCTCTAGGGAGGCGTATTGGAGCTCGTCACCCCTCTCCCAGAACCCTCGTTGAGCTAAGAACTGCTCTATTGGAGGAGTGGGGTTTACTACCCCTGGACCTCCTCCAAAGCCTGGTAAACAGTATGAGGGCTCGCTGTGAGACCTTGATAGCTGTTAGAGGTGATCATACTCCCTATTGATATCTTATTTCTTTAAGATCTGGAACCTTAGCTTTGGGTATGTTGGTAATAATTTGCATATTTCATAATTTCAAATATATTTTTTTATTTTCATATAGCTAGTCAAATTCTCCATAGTTTAAACTATTTGTATACTAAATTTTATATTTGTTAATAAATTAGCTTTTGAGAAATTTCAATATTGGGTAAGTTTCTTATTTTTTGGACACCAGTGTATTTTGTAAGATAATTGATTTATTTTTATCTTATTTTCCTTATTATTGATAATGGAAACTCGCTCGGGAAATCTAATTAATTAACTTGAATAAAAACATGAGTAAGGAACTTATTAAGCAGAAACACTAGGTGCAACAATAATCTGAAACTTTTAAGCATACATTTTTATTGGATTTTTAAGATAAAACACAAACTTCCGCCGACCCAATATTTTCATCGCTTTAAGGATAGTTGAAGGAGTATTTTAAAAAGAAAATGCAATAGTTTATTTCTTATGTATATTATGAAAAAAAAGATGAAAATAATTTATAAATGAAAATGGATTTAAATACCTTATAAATAATTTGCACACACACAGCAAATATTTAAAATATATAAAAATATAATATTTAAATTGAAATGCATATAACATTTATTTTTATTAAATAATAAAAAGGCATTTATTGGATTTAATAAAATATTTATTTTCTAATATTTGCCTTTTTATTATCTAATGATTTAAATATGGATTGCTCTATTTCTAGAACTTATTTTTATGTATATACAAAAAATTAATTAATGTTGTGCAACACCTTGAATATTTCCATACGATTAGTTTTTTTTTTTCTGAAAAGTTAAAAATATTTTTACTGCACAAATTCCTGTCATAACAAAAAATATATAACAAGGTAAAATAGAACGTCTATTATTCATGAAGTAAGGTTCTCTTCAGGTACAGAGATGACATAATGGGACACTTGTCGGCACTAGCGGTCCAATAGACCCAAAGAGCTCCTGAACTTATAAAGAACTAATACCGTGTTATACTCCAACCCCCGCAGGATAAAAAGCTTCCATCCAATATCCATCCCCTCCCCTGGGAGGACATTAGCGGCCATAAAAAGCAGGAGATATAATCTTCTGTGCCGCCATCTTGGGAATTCAAGGAATCGCGTTATTAAAAGATGACGTTTTTAATTAGTGAGGCCCCTCCTCTGGGTCCGCTTCATATAGGAACGTGCGCGTGGGGCCATGTATGCATTCCTTTGTACAATGTCAATAAACACGGCGTGAAGTGCATGCCCCACTAGATATGTTCTCTCAATTAATACATTAACATCTAACCATTACATTAACATCTATTACATAAATACATATTACATTAACATCTAAACATTACATTTACATCCAATCAATACATAAATACATATTAATCAAACTATCAGTCTTATCCACGCCTGATAACATATCTCTTCATTTAGTGTTTGATTTGCCCCCGTTGAAGAGTAGGATTTGTTCCAAAGTTTTCAACACCTCAAAATAAAGAAACTATTCTCCCTCATTCTTGCTTATTTGAATATTTCTGGGTAACTCTATCGCACGTATATATAATATTATATTATAACATTTTCTCTCTATATAACTTGTATAACCCCCCCCCCTCCTCCTCTGGCTTGTTTAACCTCACGGTATATAATATAGAAAGCTCCCTCCCCTTTCATCCGTGATGAAGATATAATCAAGAAAATCTTTTCTGCTATGTTATCCTGGCTCAGACGTACTCACTAGGTCTTCTGATTACATATGAGTACATCGTCATCTTGCTAGAGCCTCGATTCATGTTGGTATACAGTGACGTCACAGTTACCGAGGAATATATGTATATAAGAAATTGGCCATTCCATTCAGCATTAAACGACCATCTTAAGGAAAACGCGTCTTTAGAGTTCACCTCAGTGGCCTACCAGACAGCTTATCGCAGTAATTTGAGTTGGTTCAAACCACATGGAGGTAGAGCGTATTGGCCGATATCTCGGTAGATATATTTTTTTCTAACTGTCTCACATATTTCAACAGAAAGATATTCGGAAAGGTAAATCCTCTGCAATACATATGAATAATAAACAAAATGGCTTTCCAGGGTTCCTTTCTTATTATATTTTATATATTCATCTCAAGCTTTTTCAGGTATCACAAACCCTTCTATAGGAGTATATACTCCTGTAAAATGGCTTATGATGTGCCAAACCCTCCCCATATTTTACATCGCATCAAGGACAGTATATACTCCTGTACAAGGGTGTGTGATACCTGAAAAAGCTTGAGATGAATATATGGTCCCAGCAGAAGTTCACTGACCTTTCTCGAATAGCGGGAAAGTCTTTCTACTCCTAAAGAGTAGGCTAACCGAAACATGATCTAACACCAAAGACAACTCAACACTAACTGGCTCACATACGCACTTTATTTTGTATTAAGTACACTAATTAAAGTTATACATATTTACATATATATTGATCAAATATAGAAATAAATTCACATAATTGTTTTCTATATCACAAACAACACAGTTACATAACTGTTTTCCGACAAGGCTCTTACACATACCGAGAATTGACCAAGTTCAAAAGGACACAGAAATGAACACTTGGAGAACTCTCATCTGAATAGAAAGGGAATTGTCTTTCGCCAACAATGGGTCTCTCCACCCAGAGTAACTTCTTCCTCAAATTAGTGCGGAAACTCTTGTGGAAGGCTTTTGTTCTCTACATTTGGAGAGGAAATAAAGAACTAACCAATGTAGAACTCAATCTTTCTCTATGTTGAAAGTAAGGAATTTATCGAATTTAACACCATTATCTCTATCTCAACTTATTTTCTCATTTTCAAATTAAATAAATAAAAATCATCATGTGAATTTGTAACATCAGTAAATATATTTTGCCAAAATTGGGGGAAATATTTGCACGTAGTTTAATTATAAATTTGTGTGAGACCACATTTCTCGTTAGTTGAATAGCAAACGGTCACGATTTTGGCTGCCGAGCTGATTTCTTTATGTGCACTGATGTCCGAAATTATGTGAAGAAACAAAAATGTTGAGCTTTTTAAACAACTATATATTTTAAAATATATCAAATTTAGATTACAATTGGTTTGTTCTATTTGTATTCATTCTAGTTCGGTTTATTTGAAAAATATCCCTATATATAGTCACGACCGTCTTTCCTCATCGGCCTCTGTCACGGATGCGCGCGCACAGGGAGGTCACGTGCTCGCCGGCTCCCTCGAGCCTGATTTGAACCAGCAACCTAAGGATCACCGTTGTAATATCTACAGTCGGGTAAAACACGGGCGTTGCCCGGGTCATTCGGCTAGTTAATAAATATAGGAGAGAGAGAAATATTTCAATTATATACATAATTGAGGCTGCATCAATCTATAATGTAGGGGTTGATATATAATATGGTCACCTCTGACATCTACACAACTCTAGCAGCTAGATTAAATGCTGATTATCAAGCTTTGAAGATCTTGAGACAATCTCACTCATACAAAAAAAAATCATTTAAATTTGACAAACGTTCTGGAAGGGAGATGAAAAGCTCCAATGAGGCTTCCTAAGGTATCCCAGATATGTTCTATTGGATCCAGGTTCGGAGATTTAGATGGCTAAACAATCACTGAATTGTCTCTCTCTTCGAAGAAATCATCGACTAGCATGCTCTATGTGGGCGAACATTTATATCATCCAAAAATACAAACTGTAGGCCAATGACATCCTTGAAAGATCTCACATGGGGCTCAAGAATCTCGATCTTGTATCTATGAGTCATATATGTGTCTCTCTCAAACATGCGGAGAGGTATGCGTCAGTTCGAAACGGAAATCCATACCATACCACGGAAACCCCTCTTCCAAACGGCTAGTCGAGAACCATAGGCCCTGGGTCCAAGATTGATGTGCTCAGAACAAATTCAAGCGAGTGAAGGCTCTCCCGTGAGAAGAGATGAAAAGGGTACTTATCATAGATCATACCATTGATAGCTCTTTCTTACAGATCACCTTTCTTAGACTTTCGATGAAGAGTTCGTCTTGTTACTGTCGGACAAGAGACGCATGATAGCTCATTGGAGAGCTGAGTAGCTGTTATTCTATTAAGGCGTTTGTCACTCAAGAATCAGATAGTATTTTCCTGGTTCTTGATGGATCTTTTTTGTCGCTTTACTGGGGTTTTATCGAGACGGTTTCAGTTTCATTGAATTGTATTTAGAAACAACAGGACGAATTTCAGTTAACAGTGAGCCACTTGGCGATTACAGTCAAGAATTAAGGACTGCCTCCATTCTCTCCATCGTTGAGAATGTAATAAACGATTATTTGAAGGCATGATACAAGGCAGATATTTTAAAAATAACGCAAGAGCTTATAAAAGACAATAGTTAAGGATGTTTTAACAGATCAAAGGTATTTTAAGAACAATTGGACTTTTAAAATTTCCATGCTGAATAAATCAAATTATTGTAACAGGTAAATTAATCATATGAATTTGTATATGTTCTCAACATTTTTCTTTTCGTTTTTGGTCCGATAAAGTTCTGATTTTTAAAATCAATTTTCAATTAATTTTGTACACTAGTGTTTATTGAATCATTGTCTCTGCCACAATCCTTGATGTTGTCACATCCACCGGGGAGACAGAGGGAAAATTTAAACGCTATCAGGTATCTGAAATACTTTATACATTCCAACTCTCTGGAGCGCACTGAAATTATAAACGAAACCAGAGCCCGAAGCACTTGCTGAAGTTGACAGCCACCCCGGAGGACATGCGGAACTCTTCGAAAATCAGGGGAGCGAGCTCAAACTGAGCGTCGTCCCGGATAAAGATTACGTTGTCATCTGCATAGGCGACCACGCTACCGCGGCCCAAGAAAAAAAGCGAATAAATTCCTTTTATTACAATATTCAATAAACCACGGACTCTGCTGCCAATTGTGTTAATTTGGGTTGTGTTAAAAAAGATAACCTTTTTTATATCATTATTTTATTTAAGATCCAATTTAAAAACAGAAAAGAACAAAAACATATTATAAACTTCTTGTTTACAATTTACAAGTTAGAAGTACACAAAAAACACAGAGTTGTCAAATCATTTTTGGTCATTTATATATATATATATTCACAGAAATTCGCCGAATAAACTTAAAATTATTAAAGATATTCACAGATTTTTTATTTGCATATCTATAGCTCTAGTACCTCTAATCATATATTGCAATTCTATGATATATGACAATTCTCTGCTGATATGGCACCCCGACAAATATATAAATAGTGCTGAAGTGGCCTCTCTAACACTTTTTCTGTCCTACCGATAGGAAATTTCTACTGATATGGCATTTCTTGCATTCTCAATTGATTATATTTATTGATATATCTTTTCTGTTGAAATGACAGTACTACTGATATGTCCCCACTAACGATATTTCAGTCCAACACTTATATAAGTAATCTATTTATTGGCATTATACTACCGCTAGAGGTTCTCTATTGATTCTCTTAACTTGATTATCAATAATTATATCGTTAATATATAAATCAATAACGCGCCATCTTTATAAAGGAAATGAAATCATTTTATCACGAATGTTTCTTTTACAGAGAAATCAAACTTCTAATGCCCATAGTTTGCCTGAATACTATTTCTGAGATTCCACCCTTCAGTGCAGCGTATATAAGCATAATTATCCAATACAGTATTAGAGCTCTAAGTAGCGGTCTGGTAGATCAAATTGGCGAACCCGCTGGGAGGGTTCACCACTGATAATCCAAACCCTCCCAATATTTTTTAAATCGCAGTAAGGACAGTAGAAGTTTGTTTTCTATGTAAAAGAAAATTTCGTGCTTAAATTCCTTCATTTCCTATATATCGATATATCATCTCAAATAAAGGGGTCGATGGAGGGATGATCTGAACTGATGGTTTTCGATCGCTACGACCCGGGTTCGATTCCCGTATTGGGCACTTTTTCTGATTTAAAAAAAATTGCTCCAATGGCCTCCGATTCATGCAAACGTCCAACCCCACTAGCGAGTGCAAGTAACCAAACGGGCCTCTGGCACATTTGTAAGTGCAAAATTCGAACTGAATTTCACATGTGTAGACATGTGGTGCAATTACAGTAAAAGCAGTCGCCTTCTTCTACCCACCATGATTATCATGGCCTGTACCACGTGTACTAGGAATAAGCAACAAAAAGTATCTCAACTAAAGTGGTATTTCTTATTCCCTGAAACTATACGACTGATCTCTACTGATTTGTCCAGAAGTGTACGGATATATCTAGGAGTGGTCTATCAGTGATAAGATTGCCACCTGGCACATAGTTGGGGCATAAACTAAATATTTGGCAGGCGATGATAGATGGATCATGTCATTGATTTATGAGGCATTGATTAATTCACCAGTCGCCTTCATCTGCTTGCGATAAATTACTACCAGGCTGCCCTCTGTAGGATATAGATAAATTAAGATAATCAAAACTTTCCCTTTTTTCTGGTACTTTGTCAAAGAAAAGCTAATTTATAAAAAAACTAAAGTTCTCTACATATAGTATTCATTTAATTAAAAAGGCATATATTGGATCAAAATATCATTTATTTTACTAATATTTCAGTTGCCTGAACGTCAACCTTTATCAAGGTGTTATAACATTTTTATGGATTTCTCTATTTTCAAAATGGTATTCATCCTTTTTACAAAAGGAAAGTGCATAGAAAATTCTCATCTTTGTAAGTATAAAAACTATAACAAAGAAATCTATTTTTCAAAATAAGACATATCCTGACCAGGGTCACATGAGCATTTCTAGATGGCAGAGCGCCCTCGTCAGCGTGATGCAGACTGTACCATTACGACCAAATTTTGGTCCCAGAGTCTTCCTGAGAAATCAAGAAATGGGTATGTAAGGCCAAATTTGCGTAAATACGCTTTTAATGTAAATAAAACAATAAAATATATAAAAAAGGTCAGGTGTTGATATTAAAGACATAAAAGGTATATCCTGACCAAGCTTACATTTTTTATATTTCATATTTCTCATATTTCACAATAATGGATTAAACTATTTGAAAATATTTCAATGATCGTTTAAAATATATATATTGTAACGTAGTATTTATTAATTTTATTTATGTAACATAGTATTTTTTAATTTTATTATTTTTTATTTAACAGAGTGGTCATTTTTATGTTTTATATCTTGCGACTCTGTAAATTTCCCTCGTGGCTTATCTTTTGTTCACTTTTGATAGTTTGTCCTTCCCTAAAATAAATTTTGTTTCCTCCTGAAGTTTTTGTCTTCCCTAATTTTCCACGTGGCAATATATATATAATTTTCAAAGATAGATATATATACAATTGTATCTGGAGATTCATGAAGGCTTAACACAGGTTGCAAATATATTTGCATAGCCCGGGCGATTATAGATTAGGTGCAAATTAACGGCAGGGAAGAGGAGAATCCTGTTTAAACCAACCTGGCCAATTAAACTACTCCTGCATTAGACACAATATGTATGTACACCCACGTTTGATTTGAATAATTATATTACCTGCCATGAGAAATATATATTTTACATTTTAAACCAGAATATAATTAATTTTAAATAAATTTTCAATTCGTATTTTATATTTGAAATACGATCAAAATTAACAATTTATTTTTTTTGCAATCTCTCTCTTCTCTCCGTCATACAAATAAGAATAATATATTAAAAGAATACAACTTTACACACATACATATATGCATATATATTTGAAAATATTTTTTAAATACTAAGATAATAAAAGGGCATATATTGGATTGAATAAAAAGGCTTAATGCAAATATTTCAGTTGGCTGAACGCCGAGAAACACTATGCTTGATAGATCGCCTTTTGACTCAAACAAATCAGGATATAACTTTAAAATGGCGTCAATAGAATATAGAAGGCATGGCGGTACCCTAGATAAGTCATATAACAGGTCGTTAACATTGTCCAATAAGTTAGGGCAGGATGTAAACATATCACTCTTACAACTCCTTGATTCGACACGGACGTCCAAATAGGTCCGCCTTCTATAACGTCACCGTCAGCATATAATATGGGTCTTTCTGAACTCAGAGAAGTAAACAGGTAGTCACAGGGAAGTAGAATAGGAAAACGGCGGTCATGCTGCCCGATTGACCAGCGAGTTCCTGGATTCTACATAGTCCGTCTCACCTTCCCGGGTGTCACCCCCTACACCGAGGTAACCATTCTCCTATGCGTGTGGATTTTCTTCATCTTCAGGCTAGTTCGCTTCCACTCTGAATCATTCTTTAGTCGGGATTGACATTTTCGGCGATGTGCTCAACTTCCGATCTATGTATAAAAGTGATAAAATGAGGTGAAAGGCAATTGCACAACTGAAAACCTTCCTTTTCTACCTTTAATGAGAATTGAATGTTGAGTTAAAGAGGTTGACGTGACGAAAGATCAAATTACGACTAAAGAAAGTTCTGCGGGAATACATTAATCTCTTGTAGATTTAAACTTATTAAAATCAACAAACAAGGATAACGGATATCCCAATATGTTAGGTATCGACAAAAAAGGTTAACTTTGACACGGCAGGTGCAGTCATGTTTTGTTGTTTTAGCAAAATATCTAAATGATAAGGCTTTCTTTTATGTCTATCAAATTTCTAATCATCTTCACTAAGAATTCCTTTTTAGCAATAAAATACAAACGAGTTAATACAAGAGAAACAAAAACAGGCTTTTAGAATAGAATGTAACAGAGTTTATTCGATCTAAAAGTCTGGTTTCTTACATATTTATGTTTATTAATACTATACATAGTTTATCAATTTAAATTGTGAAAATTGTGGGCATATCAACAACTGATTATCTAATTGGCCCTGAGGGTCCAAAGTCTTTACTGTTGTGATGACATGGGACAAATTTGTCGTGATATTACAAGTCAAATATTTCTGTTTTCGTGATCATATTCTAATATATTGAATTATCTGGTTAAAATCTAGTTATATATAAATCTGAACAATTTTTTATATGCGTAACTTTCTTTTTAAAATAAAACATACGCGTCAAAATAGTTCAAATTTCTTTTACCAGTTGTCCCTCTGAAACATCATATAAATCAATCTGCTAACAAATGCATTCTTCAGGATAGAAAGATTCAACACTAATGATTTTTTTTTAAATAAAGGACGAATTTCAAAAAAATAATTGCTCTGAATATGAAAAATAATTGGAAAGGGTTGGCTCTTTAGTAGTGAACCTTCCCAGCGATTTAGCCAATTTAATATTCTAGATCGCTAAAACTATTGAATTTTCCATTCTACTTAAATGGTCTTTACTTTAAGATTTACTATTGATAATGGATTTGAGAGAAACCGCCGTTCTGAATCTGAGCAGTTTGCGCAGAGAAGATCGAGAAAGACGTTGTGTGTTTTATATTAGATAGATTTTAAGACTATAGATTTTAAAGGGAGAGTACGGAGGCCCTCTTCTGGCACAGAGAGAACAATCTGTGTGTTTCATTTAAATATGAATAAATAATGTAACAAAGTATTTATTAATTATATTATTTTTATTAACAGAGTGGTCATTTTTATGTTTATATTTTGCTACTCTAAAAATTTCCCTCGTGGCTCATTTTTTGTTTACCATTCATAGTTTGCCCTTTCCTGAAATAAATTGCTGTCTTATTCCGAAGTTGGTCTTCCCTAATTTTCCAAGTGGCAATATGTTATGTTTGGTTAGTTTTTTTTATTCTAGTTTCTTTCTTTTGATAATTCCTTTGGTAACTAACCTGACATTATATCCAGTGTAATAAATGCGCGTTTATAAATTGAAATTGAGTCTTAAATTACTAGTATAATTATGATCATTGAATGTTCTATATATATATTATACTCGATTATACTTAGTCTTCTGAAAGTACTGGAGGGTTTAAAGAAATGCTATTATCTCTCAATCCCAATGAATGGAAACTTCTATTTGTACCTCCCAGTGTGATGACAACTCTGGTAGAGGACAGGCATCATTCTAATGGGATAGCTAACACAGAAGGGGAACGAAGGAAACCGGGATAAGCTTCATTTTTGTAATGAAGAAAAACACTCTCTTGTTTTTAAAGGAAGAAATTGCACCAAAAGGTGGAAAAGCCAAATTTATTTTATCAACAACATAGATGGAAGAAGGCAAAGTCAACTCATTTATGTATCAAGCACTGCCGATAAACCTATATGGAGCAAATATTAGATCAAATTGGAGAATATTTGTCCATATGGTCATCAAAAGTCGAACTCAACTTGATGGACAACAACAAAAAGAAATTATACTAGTAGGGCGCATATCGAATAATAAATAAATTTATTCAAATTGATATACGGTAAAATTTTGATTAGAGATATAAAAAATCACAAAGTATACCATATCAAATCCAATCACATTACTTAGGTCAGATAATGGCAGCAAAGTGGTCGCATGGTAACTCCGAATATGTTATTTGATCTCGTTACCTTCTGCCACACATATAATTCTATAAAAAAAATCCCTACTTTATTCAGCATATTTTTGTGAACGGTTTTCAAGCTCTCGAGTAAAACAATCGCGATTTGTGTTTTTAATATTTGTTTCATCTTAAAAAATGAAATTACACCCATAGACAAAACTTGAGAAAGTGGAATGTCTTTGATGATGTCGGTGGTCTGTTTTTTTTTTTTTTTTTTTGAGGAGACAATGAAATTTTTTTTTACACTTTGTTTTCTCGTTTGTCATCTCACTGTATATTAAATATCTTTCAGAGTTATTGTCTGAATCCTGATATACATGCTAAAAGGTGACAACATCCTTAAATTTTGTCTATGAGTGTGAGAATGTAGCTATTAATACCTCGAGAAGAAAGATATATACACCAACATTAGTTATTAAGGTTCTATTGTAAAACATTTTGAATCAGAAATGTATTGGCTTTATGTTATGGTTCCTTTGACTTCCGACTTGGGAACGCTGCGGGGTATTATAATGTTGCCCCAAAAGTTCGTGTTTTTCTAATTACTTGGCGAATAATATTATTACGGCAAATACATAATAATACATAATACAATTACTTTTTATACATAATACAATTACTTTATACATAATACAATTACTTTATACATAATACAATTACTTTATACATAATACAATTACTTTATACATAATACAAAGATATTATACATAACGCGGCGAATAATATTATGGCGAATAATATTGGTATTTCAATTTTTTGCAAGTGGTTACGAACTTCTGGGACAACCTTGTAGACCGTGCCGTAGGGGAATAAGGGCCGACAGTTAACTCTACTTGTATCCCTGGCACTTTATCGATATTTTTGAATACTTCTGATTTTAAAGTGTTCTACAGCTTGGTAGAGAGGCGATCGATAAAAAATTTTTAGGAAGGAATTTTTAATTTTAATTTGGATTGAGAGTTTTCCTGGAGTATAATGATCTATAAAAATAACGGAAACATCTCGTGTCAAAATAGACCGTCGCGACAAACTAGCGTTAAATAGATGATGTTCTGACGTTTATTATGACGCGCGGGAGAGATATCCTTTATTTTTATATATCTTTATCCTCCCTGTAAAATTTCCATCAATATCTTATCGTTAGATATGGCCTAATTACTTTGTCAGCTAAGCATCTCTTTGGCAAATGGTAGAGATTAGTTTAATCCCCTGTGAATCTCATGGAATAAAACTCGCCCTGGACTTGCGAAAACCATTAGCCCGAAACCATGGTCTCCAGGTAGACACTTCCCAGTTTGCCAGAGTGGTGTTGTGGCTTTGTCACCGATCCGAGGCCGCTAGTTTGCCACAACGGTTGATAGATTACCTCTTTGAAGCGTATCTTGACGGAAGATATGCCCGTTATTTTTTTTTATATTATATGATTTTTCAAGCGTTGTCATGGATATATGTCGATAAGTTGGTACTCAAATATCTTCATAGATAGTTTCATCTCCTAGCAATTTACTTCTCCCCCCCCCCCCCCCCCCATTCTTTTTCATCCAAGAGGACAATAAATATCCTAGAGCTTTCTCTATTAAATAATATATGAATTTTATTTTGCTGACTCAAAATTCATTTTGTTGAAAATGAAATATACTTAAAATAATCAAACCTTTTTATTAATAAAATTGGTAAACACCTGGAATATATGAGTTTGTATTCGGGTATTGATGGCTTCCCTTCAACAAATATGCAATTAAATATGCGTTGTAGTACACCATAAATATTTTCAAAATATATATTTTATTTAAAATATCATCTTTTAATGAATAGAGCGCTGAAAAGAGCCCAAAAAAGATTGTTGACTTTCTTAAGCTGCCAAAAACAACTCTTCATGTCGAGAAGCAATTTGATGAGGCCGACAGTGACAAAGAGGGAAAGCCTGGAAGGAAAAAGTACTCGCATAGTTTGGGCATATTTAAAAGACAAAAAAAAAATCGAAGACGAAAATTGAGAAGATTGATGGAGACCCTGAAAGAGCACGAAGGCCATAGCCAAGTAGATAGGCGTTGACTTTATTAAAATTATTAGAACTCTCCTTAAGGACTCTGTTCTCAAGACCTATGCTCTTCGTAAAGGCCAGTTGCTGACTGAGGCTATAAAGAAAAAATGAAAAGAAAGACTACATTCCAACTCGATAACCTGAAGCATGACTCTTGTGGCATGCTGAGGATCTTTTATGATGAAATGAACTTTGAACAGACCAAAAGGTAAATCCCCGCAATGATCGTTAAATCTGTAAATGCCTAAAGAGATACATGCCGCGATACACATGAGATTGCCAACCTTCGTGATGGTCCTTGGTCATTAGTAGTGACGGTGATGTCATGCCTCCACGTTTCTTTGAGTAGGACCTCAGAATAAACGCCAAAACCTACAGCTATATTTTAGAACTCGTCGAGAAATCTTGGCAGAAAATGGTGGCAGAAGGAAGGAATTATTTCTTCCAACACGAGTTAGCTTCAGTGCGCAAGGCAACGAATACAATTGTTGACCGTAACTCTTCCCTTAACTTTCCGGACTGCAACCCGTCGACTACTATGTATTGGGAGTGTTGAGAGAGAAATATGAATAATTCTCCCCACAACACTTTCCAATATATAGAATATGTGATTCACACGAAGAAGATCTGAGTGTACAAGGTTCATCGACTCCAAAGCCTGTGCTTTTTGCACACACGCTTCGAGTCTGCCATGGCTAATAATGAAGCCTACTTTAAATAAATCAAAAATGCTTCATTTGAATGACTATTTTCATTATAAAATGTTGGTTTTACTTGAAAATATCTACAAATTTTAAAGAAATATTTTGCTGATATTCATCGAAGCCGTTGAGATAAACCAACATCGCTGTTGTTGCTGTGGCAGAATGAGTCAGAGCTTCGTCTTCCCGGCGGCGTCGGACTCCGGGGGTCCGACTGCCAACCTCTCCCGCCTCGACAACGGCAGCGCCGTGCTCTGCTCCAACGACTACTGTGTCTCGGACGAGGATTACCTTGACATGATCGCCGACTACGTCTTCCCTACGCCCTACGAGTGGGCGCTTATCTCGCTGCACGCGGCTGTGTTCGCCACGGGGCTGGTGGGGAACGCTCTGGTGTGTGTCTCTGTGTACCGCAACCCGGCCATGCACACCGTCACCAACCTCTTCATCGTCAACCTGGCCGTGGCCGACTTCCTGGTCATCCTGGTGTGTCTGCCGCCTTCCGTGCTCTGGGACGTCACCGAGACCTGGTTCTTCGGCTCGCTCATGTGCAAGCTGGTGCTCTACCTCCAGGTAGGTCATTTCTGTTGTGGGACACCGAGACCTGGTTCTTCGGCTCGCTCATGTGCAAGTTGGTGCTCTACCTCCAGGTAGGTCATTTCTGTTGTGGGACACTGAGACCTGGTTCTTCGGCTCGCTCATGTGCAAGCTGGTGCTCTACCTCCAGGTAGGTCAATTCTGTTGTGGGGTACTGAGACCTTGTTCTTCGGCTCCCTCATGTGCAAGCTGGTGCTCTACCTCCAGGTAGGTCAATTCTGTTGTGGGGTACTGAGACCTGGTTCTTCGGCTCGCTCATGTGCAAGCTGGTGCTCTACCTCCAGGTAGGTCATTTCTGTTGTGGGACACCGAGACCTGATTCTTCGGCTCGCTCATGTGCAAGCTGGTGCTCTACCTCCAGGTAGGTCATTTCTGTTGTGGGACACCGAGACCTGATTCTTCGGCTCGCTCATGTGCAAGCTGGTGCTCTATCTTCAGGTAGGTCAATTCTGTTGTGGGGTACTGAGACCTGGTTCTTCGGCTCGCTCATGTGCAAGCTGGTGCTCTATCTTCAGGTAGGTCAGTTCTGTTGTGGGACACCGAGACCTGGTTCTTCGGCTCGCACATGTGCAAGCTGGTGCTCTATCTTCAGGTAGGTCAGTTCTGTTGTGGGACACCGAGGCCTGGATCTTCGGCTCGCTCATGTGCAAGCTGGTGCTCTATCTTCAGGTAGGTCAGTTCTGTTGTGGGACACCGAGACCTGGTTCTTCGGCTCGCTCATGTGCAAGCTGGTGCTCTACCTCCAGGTAGGTCAGTTCTGTTGTGGGACACCGAGACCTGGTTCTTCGGCTCGCTCATGTGCAAGCTGGTGCTCTATCTTCAGGTAGGTCAGTTCTGTTGTGGGACACCGAGACCTGGTTCTTCGGCTCGCTCATGTGCAAGCTGGTGCTCTATCTTCAGGTAGGTCAGTTCTGTTGTGGGACACCGAGGCCTGGATCTTCGGCTCGCTCATGTGCAAGCTGGTGCTCTATCTTCAGGTAAGTCAGTTCTGTTGTGGGACACCGAGACCTGGTTCTTCGGCTCGCTCATGTGCAAGCTGGTGCTCTACCTCCAGGTAGGTCAGTTCTGTTGTGGGACACCGAGACCTGGTTCTTCGGCTCGCTCATGTGCAAGCTGGTGCTCTACCTCCAGGTAGATCAGTTCTGTTGTGGGACACCGAGACCTGGTTCTTCGGCTCGCTCATGTGCAAGCTGGTGCTCTACCTCCAGGTAGGTCATTTCTGTTGTGGGGTACTGAGACCTGGTTCTTCGGCTCGCTCATGTGCAAGCTGGTGCTCTACCTCCAGGTAGGTCAGTTCTGTTGTGGGACACCGAGACCTGGTTCTTCGGCTCGCTCATGTGCAAGCTGGTGCTCTACCTCCAGGTAGGTCAGTTCTGTTGTGGGACACCGAGACCTGGCTCTTCGGCTCGCTCATGTGCAAGCTGGTGCTCTACCTCCAGGTTGGTCAGTTCTGTTGTGGGACACTGAGGCCTGGTTCTTCGGCTCGCTCATGTGCAAGCTAGTGCTCTACCTCCAGGTAGGTCAGTTCTGTTGTGGAACACCGAGACCTGGTTCTTCGGCTCGCTCATGTGCAAGCTGGTGCCCTACCTCCAGGTTGGTCAGTTTTGTTGTGGGACACTGAGGCCTGGTTCTTCGGCTCGCTCATGTGCAAGCTGGTGCTCTACCTCCAGGTTGGTCAGTTCTGTTGTGGGACACCGAGACCTGGTTCTTCGGCTCGCTCATGTGCAAGCTGGTGCCCTACCTCCAGGTTGGTCAGTTCTGTTGTGGGACACTGAGACCTGGTTCTTCGACTCGCTGTAGTGAGAAAAATATTGAAAGGTTCTAGCTCACCAGTGATGTATTTTTCCAGAGATTTACGAGTATCTTGTTCAATCTACCATGCTACTGTATTATTGGTTTGGGCTGTTTAGCTTATATATCCAGTAATTTAAAAGGTTACTATTCAGTAAAGATAGATAAGTTAAAAAAAATGAATTGAACATAAGACAATTAAACGGGCCATCTATATATAATAAATTGAACCGTTTATCACGAATATTCATTTTACAAAATAACACAAACTTTCTTCTGTCATCACTGCAATGAAAAAGATTGGAAACGCTTGGCTCATCAGTGGGAAACCCTCCCAGCGACGGTTTCGCCAATGTTTAATCCAACAGACCGCTTTTAGAGCTTTAATATAGTATTGGACTAATATATATATATATATATATATATATATGAGACAATGAAGAACGTACGGAATATTAGTTATGGTATTTTATCAAATGATGGACAAAAATATTTAGGACTCTAGAATTACATATAGATATCTGCATCAAGAGAGCAGGTCAATAAAGACAAAGCCAGTTAGACATAAATTAAACATGAGACAATTACGCTCTATATATAATATATAGAGAGGTGTGTCAGTACGAATATTTATTTAACGAAAATGCAGAAAATCCTCCATAGTATTAGAGTTCTAAAAGCGGTCTGATGGATTAAATTGGCGAAACCGCTGGGAAGGTTCCCCACCGATGAGCCAAGCCCTCCCAATAGTTTTTCATCTCAGTAAGGACAGTAGATGTTTGTTTTAGAAAAGACACATTCGTGATATAGGATTATTTTGTCTTATAGCTATGGTAAATGGGGACATAAATATTGGGATAGTAGAAGAATCAACTTCAATACGGTCTGGTAGATAGATATATATATATAGCGGACAAAATCTCTGAGAATATTTACTACTAATGGGCCAAACCCTAACGAGTTTTTCATTTCTTAGAGACAGTAAAAATTGTTCTTTATTTGAAAATAAATATTAAAATTATTTCATTTTTTAATTATCGATAGCGCACTATATTCCATTATATTCAATGATAAATATTTCAGTTAATATAAATCTTCAATTTAAAAGGCATATATTGGATCAAAACTTTATTTATTTTACAAATATTTTAGTTGGGTGAACGCCAACCTTTATCAAGGTATTATAACAAGTATTATATGGTTGGCGTTCAGCCAACTGAAATATTGGTAAAATAAATGATATTTTGATCCAATATATGCCTTTTTAATTGAAGATTTATTTATGGATTGCTCTATTTTCAAAAAATATAAATATATTATCTAATATTATTTTTTAAAATTTTGTCACTTGAATCATACTGAATTTGGTTTTTTAAAAGCCACTTTTTCGCTCTCAAAAATGTACCGGATTGTACCACCGTAAAACCTTGTTTATATATTCCTAACAAGAAACAGTAATTTTTACATATCAATACGGACACAAGTGGGAGTTGATTTATTTGAAGGATAAAAATCCTTGGTGAATGGTGTGAATTTTTATACAGTATTATCTCCTTTTAGCGGATACCCCGCTAGCGGACACCTCTTCACAAAGGACAGTTTTCATTTTCAAAATTACCATTTTTACAATTTAGCAACTCTCCGGTAAGAGGAAACCTCTCCCTAAAGGAAACTTTAGCTCTGCAATTAGGTCTCCCTTACAGAGAGGTTTATTGTATCCTCAATCTCTGCCATGTATTTCTGCCTAAGTTACCATACCAAAGCGTTAGTTTGACATCCAATATTCTCCAATATAAATGTGAAACATTTCATTAGCTTCATTATATATTCCATTATGTTGGACGTTGTAGAAAAATATTTTAAATGTAATCAAGTACTCCGCAAAAGGTTTCTTTTGCCAAATTATTATAATTAGCAAGTTTTCAAGTTTAAGAACCTCTTAAACAAGCATTTCTTCCAAATATATACATTTAAAATGAATACTTTTTAACAGACCTTACACGCTATTGGACTGACTAAATTGAAAAAAAAACTTTTCTAAGTGGATAAAAAGGTATTTCCTGATCGTGCAACTGAAAGTTGCTGATGGCTTGCGCCATCTATCAGAATAAATATTAACTAATCGTTGATTTTTAATTATTCCAGAATTTCAGTTGCACGATCAGGAAATGCCTTTTATCTTAATTTATCCACCTATTCCAAGTACAAATTCACCTTTTTACTAATTTCACTTTTCTAAGTAGTTGATTAAATATTTAAAATAATCCAGTATAAAGAGGAGATAGTAAATGATTCTATAATCTATGTGAGCAATAGTTACCTAGAAATTATTTGAAAAAGAAAGAATAAATAAAATTAGGGTGAAGAGTTTCTTTTGATTCTGGTTTTCGCAAGTTTTCGAGCAAAATTTCTATTCTTCAACGGGCAAATACTTCTATGTACAATATCAAGATGATCTTAATACATAAAAAAAATTGTACATAAAAGAATTTGCCCGTTGAAGAACAGAAATTTTGCTAGAAAACTTGCGAAATCAAAATTAAAAGAAATTCTTTACCTCAATTTTATCTATTATTTCCTTTTTAAAAAGAATATTAATTGATTAATTTAGATTATAAATATTCTTTTTTGAAAAGGAAATAATAGATAAAATTGAGGTAAAGAATTTCTTTTAATTCTGATTTCGCAAGTTTTCGAGCAAAATTTCTGTTCTTCAATTATTGGTTAATTTAGATTATAAATTTTGTTCCTCAGAATTTAATATTCCATTCGTCAAAATAAACATGGCAGTTTCTCTGGACGGATAGCAAGGTTGTCATTTCCCAATGCATCTGAATAAATATAAATATCATCGAAATAAAAATAATTCTCTGTTACTCTTTCATATTGTCTTATAATATTTCATCGTAAAACTATCATTTAATGCTTCATTTAGCTATACTCAGACTTATTCATAGGGCAACCTAATGTAAGCAGAATGTAATACAATGGTTATAACTATCTGGTGGATAAAATTGGCCATATTGTTTGGAAGGTTTATCACTGATGAACTAATACTTCCCTAATTGTTTTCTATCTTCAGTCTACTAATTATAGAAATCCATCTTTTATGACATTGAAATAATATAACAGGTTTCTGGGGATGATGTGTTTATTATTATTCGTTTTATGTACTCCTGTAGAAGGGCATGGATGTCCGAAAGCTTGAGATTACATTAATAAAAAGAAGCCCATCTCCAGATACCTGTTGTATTATTTTAATATATTCTGATGCATTAGCGCGCCATCTGTTGTGAAAATTCGAAACTATCCGTATGATTATTTTAAAAATAAAACAATTTCTACTGCTCTTATTGCCCTTATATATTTATAAATGTATGTAATTCTGCTGTCCTCAAAGCTTATTTCCATAGTTCTTCTAAAATACCCATTCCAAGAGTATTCTAGCATCAGTATCACTATGAAAGGAAGATCGAAGAATGCAATATAACAGCGGTATGGTAGATTAAACTGGCGAAACCGCTGGGAGGGTTCAACACTGATGAGCCAGGCCCTCCCATTAATTTTTCAATTGCAGTAAGGGCAGTAGAAATTGTCTTATTTTAAAAGAATCATACTCGTCTATAATAGTTTAGAATTTGAATATATATTTAGGATAGTTAAATCAAGTTAATTGAAATAAATTACGCTAAATGATTTTCATCCTTAAATGTTTGAGAGTCGAACAGGCCCTCAGGTTGGCCCTACCAGTCACCCCTATTGACTGAATTTATTCACACACGCTATATTTCTTCAAGATAAAATTGTGAAAATCGTTCAAAAACAATTTATATTCTCACAATGAGTTTATTTTTATTCTAAAATGCTTTTTTTTGAACATTTATTGAAAGAAATATTCGATGTTTTAATTCAGCACCTTGAAAAACAATTATCGCTTAAAAGCTAGCGTTTTAAATAAAAAGGAACCCATTGTGATAAATACACACACATACAGCTTTATTAAGACTACTGATCTTATACAGATTCACTACAGGAAGGAAGCATAGATGGAGCTCCTAAACTTAGGAATTGCGAGAAATAGTTGTAGTTTTTAAAATGAAAGGATTTAAAAGCACGAATGTTTCTTTTATACATATTACAAACTTCTACTGTCCTTACTGCGATGAAAAAATATATTGGGAGGGTTGGCTCATCAGTGATGAACCTTCCCAGCGGTTTCGCCAATTTAATCCACCAGACCGCTTCTCAGAGCTCTAATACTGTATTGGACGATTCTGCTTATATACGCAGCACTGAAGGATGGAATCTCAGAAATGGTTTTCAAGAAAACTATGGACATAAGCTTATAGGACAGTAGAATTACATTCAAATATTTGAATCGAGCAATGCTCTTCCGCAAACAATAAAGACAAGGTCAGTAAGGCATAAATTAACACAAAGCAATAACGCGCCATCTATATATATAAAATTAAAGTTGTAGTTTTTAAACACACGCTATATACAATACAATATAATGCGGTTTATGATTGTAGAACGACATTTGAAAATAATCCCGCATGTGTTTCTTTTGAACGAAAAATCGAAATTTTATTCCCATCCCTGGACACTTTTATTTTTCCGTTTATCATTACTCTTCACAAATTATCCTTTCATACTTCATCCCTAAGGTTGGAAATAATCGTTATTTCTTCTTAAAAATAAACACATGCGGGATAATTTTCAAATGTCGTTCTACACTTTATATATCTCAGCTTCACAAAAATCATTTTTATAGGTATATTCCCAAACAAAAAACAATGTTTCAATGATTCCTATAGTTTTTTAGCCAAGTGCTGGTCGCAGAAAGTTGGAAATTATTATCTTCCGACAGAAACTTTTATAGTTCCACGTTAAACCAGCTCATAAAGCTAACTATCCCTCGTTTATTTAAACTGGGGAATCGTATTTCCTTCTAAATTGCCCTAAGTGGGTGTTTATAGAGCGTAACAATGACACTTTCTGTTTGAGGAAAATATATTTTGAAGCTAAATTCTTATACACGTCGTTTATAGCAGCCTCATGATGATAATTGTTTTTCTTATTCTTTATTCTCTGATTTTTTCAATTTAAACTCGCACACAACACATATAGAATTTTTTTCTAGCTCTTTCTTACAGTGGTTTGCCTTTTGGAGATATTATTCGAATGTATATTCATATAAAAATATATATTATAGTTGAAGAGTATCTTCTGATATCATGCAACTAAAGTATATGTAGATATGAGGTGTACTTACAATAAAAGCAGTCACTAAGTACCCACCATGATTATCATGGCATGTACCAGTGTACTGGGGATAAGAATAATATGTAACTAAAGTTGCTGAATGCAGAGCGCCATCTATTCGAATAAATATTAACTAAGCGTTAATTTTTTCAATTTCATATTTCTCCTTAATACTACCAATACTTCTTTTTGAATTAGTGATAAAAGATAAAGCCTCGCGTACACGTTTCGCGTAAAACAATATTCGCTGAAGAAACATCACAAAGTCAGAACCCGGCCTAAGACTGATCATTTAGCTATTCTACCCATAATTTACCTTATATTTACATAGAAATTACGCGAGAGTCGTCCATGGATAAAGAAGATACCCCATCATTTTAAGAGTAGTGTATTAAAATACATTCACATTTTAAAAGAATCAAAATCTCTCTGCACAAAATGAAAAATAATTGTTTCGATGCGCTTAGTAATTGTATTTTGATGCGCCTATGCATTGTGCAATAATGCAATATCTTTCGATAGCGATCTGGCTTTATTAATTTTCACCTACACGATCAACACGATCTATTTATTTCTCCACTGATTAAATCGTATCATATGTATATGTAATAATGTGCTGTTACTGTAGCCTCTTGTAGAATCCTGTCGATTAGAAATGTGATGTGGTGTGGTGAGGTATCCAGTCGACTTAAACTATGTGATGGGATCCGAGAGGAACAGTCAGGATGGGGAGTTTTCCAGTGCCTCTCTGCACCTTGGAAGACCTTTTACAGTTCTCACAAAGTACAGGCAGTCGTGGTCGAGGCAGAGTGGAAAGCTTGGGGATGTCCACACAAATAAACGAAGACATAGTTGCACTAAGAAAGTTCCGTGAACAGATAAAAGTTGAGCTAGGAGCGAAAGATGGAGATAGAAGATTTCTTACTGGTCTACATGATGGATGAGATGGACCTGGGGTACAACCGACGTAGGCTCGCGCAGATGCTGAACTAACTGTCAAGTGACTGTATTTTTGGCTAAAGACGGGGGCCTTTATGTACCTTTTCTGAGAAAGGGGGTTTTGCCCCAGATGTGAGAGGGGCGTCTGGTGACATTCTACTGGCGCCGTCCTGACAGCTTCCAATCTATCTTTAGATGTTGCTTTGTGGCTTCCATCTATCTCGAATTTAGACGTGTTAGACTTCTATCTCTCTAGCTCAACTCTTAATCTATTACAGAGTTTTATTTATTTGTCCTCAGTTTGTACAAAGTATAATACATATGATGATATAATGACACATGTAAATAATGCCTATAATCATTCACAGATGTGTTTCTATTACACAACATTAAAATCTTGTTATAAGTTATATACAATACTAGACGAATGGCCCGGGCAACGCCCGGGGTTTACCCGAGTGCGAATATATTTTTAAAATGTTGACTTGGGTGGTCATAGCGTCCGATTTTAAATACGTAGTACGATGCGATTTACATTAAAAGTAACCTGTCTATAGCAGACCCTCTCTATAACACCCTATTTTGGTGAGTCCCAAGAGGGAGCGCTATAGACAGGTTTAACTGTATTTGATACACAGTGTCAAAGTTTTCTCACCCCTCTTAACAAACAGGGATGATAGTGTTATAAATAGAGAGCGTGTGATCTATTAATTTACATATTATACTAAAATTTCCAATTATATTTGACAATATTTAAACCTGTTATAAAACTTGTATCATTTATGCAACTATACCATCCCTGTTGGTGTTTTTGGGGGTAAAAAAAGAGAAAAATGTTATATAATATATTTTTTAATATTATCTTTATGCATAGAAAGTACAAAAGTAAAATTTAAGGATTAAGAAGAAATACAAAAAACAAGAAAGGATCAAGAAGGCACTAACTACGTTGCCAAATTGTTAATTAACATATGCTAGTTAATATTATCATCATCAATTTATATTTATTCATATATTTACATAATTATTTACACAGAGAAAAATTATTTGAATTAATAAACCTAACAATTCCCCCCTTTTAATTCAATCTCAATTTTTCTTCAGAAATATAAACAGTTTAAAAAATCAAACATAGATGGCGTCACCTCCCCATTGCTTTCATCACCGTCTGGCGGCGCTGCTTGCGAGTTATATCTACAATTCTGCAAATAACTGTAAGGATATTCAAGATATTCAAGAAATTATTTTTCGAAAACCTTTCCGGGGATATACCTAATAATATCCCAGAATTTCATGGCGATTGGATGTATGGTTTTTGAATAACAGGGTTGTCTAGAGGGGGGCAGGGAGGACACGTGTTCCCTGGCAGCCAATGAGCGCGCATTCTATCCGTGAGCTTCAGACAAACAGACAAACAAACAGACAGAATAAGGCAAATATATAAGTAGATGGGGTTGTTGGTTTAAATTACCATAGATGGGCCCCGGGAGTGAAAGGGTTTATCCGGGTTTAAGCGGGTAAAGCCTCTCTAACACAGGTAAGTAATTAAAATTTATTTTAATTAATTTAAACTGTGAGGGTTAAAAAGGGCTATAACAAGATGATTTGTTTGGATATATATAAGTGAAATAAGAATGATATTTTTGTTTGATTGAAAAAAAATGACGATTAAATTAAAATGACATAAAAATTCACATTCTAAGAGAATATTGGCGGGCGTTGGAAAGGGTTAGTAGTTGAAGAATATGCAATTGTAAGGAGTGCACATGTAAACCAAATACTTAGATCAAGGTGCAAAGCGAGGAAATAGACTTGAGCGTCTTCCTTGGCAATGTTTCACTTGCGATCCTATATAAGGGTTACAGTGCTTTGTCACAATTTTAGGATTATTGGGTTAAAAGTTGTTGAAGAAAAGTTGCTTATTAATATGATTGAAAGGGGTGGTAGAGCCATGCGATAAGTAGAATTGTAGCGACAGTAGGTGATCTGACTTGACTCGAAATCAAAGGTTGATTGTGGTCCGCTAGAGCTGAAAAAAAAAAGTTGAAAGTTAAAAAAAGTGAACGCTTTGTGCATGCGTGGGTGATTGTGCTCTGCGGATGAAATGAAATAAACTCTTGAAGCGTGTTCAGGCCAGAAGTTGGGATTTTTAAATCTGGGTAACTGTGTTCAAGGAGTTTGTTGAAATTACGAAATAAAAGAAATTGTCAAGCAGAACTGTCGTTTTTCTACGTTGATGTGAAGCAATGACTGGAAAGATAGTAATAATAAAGTATAGGGAATTTGTTAAAGAACATGCTTGTTGTAAAGCGATTGTTGCATGCCCGATAGTTGATGATAAACATTGTCATATAATAAAGCTATTTAAACAAATATAAAATATAGTGAATAAAAAGATAGAAATATGATTGCGGGTAATAAAAAAAGTGTAAGTGGACAAAATCAAACATGTAATATATAAAAAGTATAATAATGCATTTATAATGATCTTTGAAACAATTAAATGTTTTGCCATACTAAAATAATATCATGAACAATAAAAGTAAATTTAATTAAAGTTTTTTTTTTTGAAAATCATGTTGGATTAAAAATTTGATTATATAATTGAAAGGTAAAAAAATAAATAATTAAAATTTAAAGATTTTATACAAAAATTTGAATGTAATTAAAGGTTATTAATGATTGGATAAATGATGGGTAGTGGAAAATTGAGCAAAAATAGTCTCTTTTGAAGAGAAGTTACAACTGTAGTGTGTAACTAGATCATATCCCTTTGGTAAACATCGGTGTTTTTGACTCTCTGAAACTGGGAATACGTGAAATGACATTTTTATTTGTCCAAAATGGTGATATGTAGAGAATGATTTCTCTTTTGCGTCATAAACTCTATATAAGACTTAACCAAATTGTGTTAATTGGTTATATCAATTAACATGTAAAATGTTTAATGTTTGTTGTGTTGTGATTAAGGCGTTGGTGAGATTTGTGAGATTCTCGAGGAAATCTAAATGATTAGTGTGAAACATGTGTTTAACATGGCGATCATGAAGCTAGCGGTCAAGATCTGCCTTGTGAGGGGAGGGAAGACGGGGATATGTAACTGAAATAGACTCGGGGAATCCTATTACTCGGGGGTCACTCGTGCGGGGTGTTTTTTATTTTTGGGATGGTCAAACATGTGGGATGTTTGTTATTTTTGTCGTTCACTTGAAACTGATTTTCTCTCTCTTCTGTTGAGGTTTGAAATTTTCTGTTATAATTGAAAGATATGATTTTCTTGGTGTTCGTAGTTGTTGTGTTTCGAAGTTAGTTTAGACTTAGTAAAAATGTTATTCGATGTTTTCAGATTAGAAGTGTGGTGAAAGTGCGACTTTCGACGTGGACACGCTTTGAGGTGAAATGTCACAGGCAATGAAGGCGTCTTTGGCCTGAAAAGTGAAAAGGTTTTGTGGTGTGGCGCTGTGACACGAAGTGGAAATTTGTGAATGAAAAGGTGTCACGTGAAGTCGTTTTTGGTACAGAATCTAAACTGTTTCACCATGAATAACAAATTTACTAAAGTCATGGGTGGTGGTTGTATGAACACATATTGAGAATTTTTAGATTGTTATGGATGTGGCACGTTTAATGCGAAAATGTTTAGTGTGCGTTTAGTGGACGATATGGAGCTTGTGTGGCTCGAAATTGATTTGTTGCTAAGTCGCGCGCTATTAGTTGTTGCCAATTGGAGAGAGTGATGTGTGAGGGTGTTGTAAGTTTTTTCGAAGGAGTATCTTTTATTATATTTGTGCAAGCTTTCGAACTTTGCAGTTCTTCCACAGGCATGGATGGCACAGAAATACTACCAATTTTTCAAAATATTTTGAGCCATTATATATACATGAATATTTACATAAATTAGATATAATTTTAGTTTATTGTATAAGCAAAATTAAGATATACACTGTATGCAAATAGTATAATATTTTAAAATATGTAAAGTTTAAAACTAGAATACGTTAAAACATTTCAACATAGAAAAGCCAAGCGGGGGTCACTCCAACCCGACCACCTACCCGGGCATATCCAAAGGATAACTATTGAGGTATTATATGATAACTTTCCGGTAGATCTATTTTCCTGTTGATGCTGTTTGTTTGTGATGAAACTATGGATTCTAGTACCAATCTGTGCTGCTTATTGTTTATGTGTTGATATAGGACTTTGGGTTGATCTAAGTTAAAATTTTGGCCAGTGTTTGAAATATGTTGGTATATAAGTGACTTTGGGTCTCTATTGTTTATGTTTCGTTTGTGTTCAGTGATTCTGATTGGTACTAGAATCCATCGTTTCATCACAAACAAACAGCATCAACAGGAAAATAGATCTACCGGAAATTTATCATATAATACCTCAATAGTTATCCTTTGGATATGCCCGGGTAGGTGGTCGGGTTGGAGTGACCCCCGCTTGGCTTTTCTATGTTGAAATGTTTTAACGTATACTAGTTTTAAGCTTTACAAATTTTTAAATATTATACTATTTGCATACAGTGAATATCTTAATTTTGCTTATACAATGAACTAAAATTATATCTAATTTATTTAAATATTCATGTATTTATAATGGCTCAAAATATTTTGAAAAATTGGTAGTATTTCTGTGCTATCCATGCCCGTGGAAGAACTGCAAAGTTCGAAAGCTTGCACAAATATAATAAAAGATACTCCTTCGTAAAAACCTTTGATTCGTTATACACTTATACCAATTTTACGGAGTTTACCTGTAGAAGTTGTAAGTTTTGTTGAAAGAAATGTGTTGATGACCAACCATGCATGTAAAAGGAAAAGACGAGGGAGTGTATTTATGCTCGAATATTAACTAAGGTAATAATAAGTTTGGTGGGTGGTGACATAATTTAGCTACTGGCGTGGTAGTTGATGGGATTTTTATTTTTAACTTGTTTTGGGAAAGAGAGAGAGATAGTTGTTTTCCCTAGTGGTGTTTTTGAAGATATTGTATCTTTCGATTTTTTTTTTTTCAATATAAAAAAATGCGTTTCACCTATGTTAATTTATATTTGAATTTTAATTTTTTTTTAATCGTTGATTATGGTAGTTAAAATGATTCTTGTAAAAGGGCAACGTCGTGAGAGTGACAAGAATATTTTGAATTGTGGCGTTTACTTGAAATGGTGAAAATGACAATTATTTTTGAAAATTTCAAGGATTGATTAAGATATTGGTATTTAGGATAAAGATAAAATCTTAAGAAAAACAAAATAAGTTTATAATTATAATATGATGAGAATTTTTTTTTTTATAAAAATAATGATTTTTTTTTTTTTAAGTTGTAGATTTGGATAATGTTTTTTAGATAAATTTAGGAACGAAATTTAAGATTGGTAAATTTGTAAAAATGTTTGATTGATGATTTTTTAAAGTAAAATTAAAGGAATGAATTGATATTTTATATTTGGTTGAAATTAAAGTAAAATTGATAAATGAGAGTGTTTTTGTTGTAAAAATATTTAAAAATCGAATTAAAAATGATATAAATAATTTGAAAAATGAATTTAAAATTGATATAATAAAGATTAAAATTGAATTTAAAGTGCTTAGAGTGAAAATATAAATACAAAATTTATGGGGAATCAAGTTATGAACTTGAGGATAAAGTTAAGGTAGGCTTTTTAAAAACTTACAATTGTGTGATGATTGTGTCAGGAGACTTGGTCTTTAGTTGTTTTCCTGCTGACGTGGAAAGCGCTCCATGTAGAACTTGTAGAAGCTTGTAACTTCTATAAAGTCGTTTGCGGCTTGTCGCTTTGAGCATTGTCTCTATGATGTCAGGTCGAAGGTGGAGAACTTCTCACAGGGTTTGGGCCACATCGCTGCTCGGTTTCCATGTCTTGTGGGATTTTCGGCTGTGTCGTTGGGGTGGTCAGACAGCTTGCTCCTGGCGTTGGCGATCTGATAGCGGGTCTGCGGAGGTCCCTTGGGGCGTCGTGTCTTCCGTAAATACCTCTTTTTGGGGAAGAGATTGCTTGGTCGTTTCGTTGGAATGGCCGGTTTGTTCCTCCATCTTCGCACTTTCTCGCTTCTATCTGGACAGTCTTCTCACCTTCTTCGTTGTGTCATTCTTCGTTCTGGTCATCCTGTCGACTATCTGTAATGATGTGCTGTTACTGTAGCCTCTTGTAGAATCCTGTCGACTAGAAATGTGATGTGGTGTGGTGAGGTATCCAGTCGACTTAAACTATGTGATGGGATCCGAGAGGAGCAGTCAGGATGGGGAGTTTTCCAGTACATCTCTGCACCTTGGAAGGCCTTTTACAGTTCTCACAAAGTACAGGCATTCGTGGTCGAGGCAGAGTGGAAAGCTTGGGGAAGTCCACACAAAAAACGAAGACACAGTTGCACTAAGAAAGTTCCGTGAACAGATAAAAGTTGAGCTAGGAGCGAAAGATGGAGATAGAAGATTTCTTACTGGTCTACATGATGGATGAGATGGACCTGGGGTACAACCGACGTAGGCTCGCGCAGATGCTGAACTAACTGTCAAGTGACTGTATTTTTGGCTAAATACGGGGGCCTTTATGTACCTTTTCTGAGAAAGGGGGTTTTGCCCCAGTTGTGAGAGGGGCGTCTGGTGACATTCTACTGGCGCCGTCCTGACAGCTTCCAATCTATCTTTAGATGTTGCTTTGTGGCTTCCATCTATCTCGAATTTAGACGTGTTAGACTTCTATCTCTCTAGCTCAACTCTTAATCTATTACAGAGTTTTATTTATTTGTCCTCAGTTTGTACAAAGTACAATACATATGATGATGTAATGACACATGTCAATAATGCGTATAACCATTTACAGATGTCTTTCTACTATGCAACATTAAAATCTTGTTATAGGTTATATACAATATGGAGTTGTTGACTTAAATTACCATATATATATATATATATCTTTTATAGAGAAAATGAAAACATAACAACTCGAATGTTTATTTCACATATAAATCAAATTTCTAGAGCTCTGAAAAAGCGGTCTGGTAGATTAAATTGGCGAAACCGCTGGAAATGTTCACCACTGATGAACCAAGCCCTCCCAATATTTTTTCAACGCAGTAAGGACATTAGAAATTTGATTCATGTGTGAGAGAAACATTCGCGTTTCAATGTTTTCATTGCTATATATAGATGGCGCGTTATTGCTTTATATTAAATATCTTTTAATAATACCGGTTCCTTAAATGTAGAAATTATTTCTTTTTTTTTTAGAAAAAGCAATATCGCGTTGACTGGTTCCATCCTCTATATTTATATCTATAGAAGACTGTCTAAGAATTCATTCGTTAGATAGCCTTCATTTGACAATTTCTGCCAATCAGGTGTCAAGCAAAATATCACGACCGATATGACGTTTGTGAATATTGCGAAGTATTAGGAAGAGATTGGTGGCCGTGTGCAAATCCTCTCTCTCCTCTTTTATAATAGAACCATTGAAACGTCGGCTTCCCTGAAAACAGATTCGAAACAATAAGAAGCCACAGTTTGTCAAATTTGACCAAAAGTCAACAAGAACTATAATAGGTATCATCAATGCGATACATGTTTTGATGAGAGTGCTGGCACACAAAATGTTGTTTCAAAGACGGTGTTGCAACTTACACTCATGGAGAGAAATTGAGAAAGTTTCATATTTTGATGTCGCTTGGTTTTTTTTTTTTTTTTTTTAAGAAGACGGAGGCAATTTTGTTCACACGGGGTGTCTTTTAATTGAGGTCACTATATAAAAGAAATGGGATAATTAGAGCACGAAATTTTCTTTTTAATTATAAAACAAACTTCTACTGTCCTTACTTAGATGGGAAAATATTGGGAGGGCTTGGCTCATTAGTGGTGAACCCTCCCAGTGGTTTCGCCACTTTAATCTAACAGACTGCTTCTTTAGAGCTCTAATACTGTATTGTACGATTCTGTTTATATATGCTGCAGTGAAGGATAGAATCTTTGATATGGTTTTCAAGTAAACTATAGGCATGAGCTTCTTTTACGACAGTAGAATTACAAACATACGAGGGACATTAGCCCTAAACCATGGTCTCTAGGTGGACGATTCTCAGTTGGCCAAAGCTGGTGTTGTGGCTTTGTCACCGACCCGAGGCCGCTAATTTGCGGCGACGGTCAAAAGATGGCGTCTAGCTTTGACGTCTATTTTAACGGGAGATGTAACCTTTATCTTTATAGATAAATATTTGCATTTAAATTAAAAAAAAACATTCGTCGTTCTTTTATGCTTCCATTTCTTAAATATAGATGGCACGTTATCGTCTTTTAATTAAAGGTCACATTAAAGTTAGGAGCGGCTGCACATGGCGTTTGTTCCTCATGTCAGAGGCGGCTATTTCTTTTAGAGCTAAGTCGGCCTGCCACTGAGTAGTGCTCTCAGGCTCAATGATAAAGGTAGACGCATTCTGCTTCACCCAGTCATGATGGTTGTCAAACACATTATTGACTGTATTGACTCATCCATTGATGAGCTCTTCCCATCCCTAGAAGATACCATCAAAAGTCTCAAGCTTTACAAGCTTGATACTCTAATATGATTGAGTGGAGATAAGAAAGAAGAAGAACAAGACTTATCCCAGCAGACACCATCAGCAAGCTAACAAGCTTGATACCCTGATATGATTTAGTGGAGATAAAAAAGAAGAGGAAGAGAAGAGCATAATTCTTGTTCGCTGCTGTCCTACAGACCCAATGACCTAGGTGAGCAGCACACGTGGCCACGAAATAATTACAAATTGTGTTCTCAGCTGAATTCAATAAACCACCACTTGTTATGTTTTTTATTTAATATTCGAGAATTTAATTTAAGCCTCCTCAGTAAAGACGCTCTAAGCGCAGTTAACGCCAATGTCCAATAAAGGAGTGGGTTGTTAAATCATTTTTATTAGCCTCCTCCATCTAAATTGAAATTTTGAAGATAATAAAATTTGTCGAGGTAATTTTATTGTTGCAAAATATTGATGGCTTTATTAAATTTGTGATGTAATTTAAATATAATCAGGTGTTTGGAAAATATAGATTGTATTATCATATTTATAGTGTATGGAACATGGAGAGAAATAATATATATATATGTATATATGTTTGAAAATAGAGCAATCCATATATTATATTATTTAAAAATGCCTATTTTGGATCATAAAGTTTTATTTATGATATTTCGTGTGGCAACACGATTATTTTATTATTAATAATTATATTTATAAACATGCATATTGTAGATATTTTTACTTTTATAGCAGTTGTACATACTCGTGAATTGATACGCGAGCTTCTCAAAACAATCTTGTTCCCCGAAGAAGTTTGGCGAGTTGCCAAACGAAATATCAGAAATAAATATTTTTTTTATAATTATTTCAAATAATATATATATATATATGAGAATCGATGTGAATTGGTGTCGACTCTCTTTTCTCTGTGGAGAATCTTGCCGATTCTCCGTTTACTCTGTGGAAGTTGTGACAGCGAAGGTGCTGTCAACTGGAAGTTGGGATTGGATTGGTGAATTTTGCAGCCGTGATGGCAGGAGTGAGGACACAGGATAGGTTGGTCAAGGGAACCGATGCTGACAGACAGAGAGCATGGAGGAGAGTGAGCTTACGCCCCGCGATTTACGCTGGATCAGAAGACGCGTGTAGTGCGGGTGAGACTCGGAGACGCTACTGAGACTTCCCCAGTTTTTCACGTGACCTCTATTGAGATTCTGATTTGTTATTCATTGCATCATGGAAGATGAAGAATCGCCTTGATTGGTCCAAACGACTGGGAAGCCATCTTTGATGTTATAGCAGAAAATGTGAGGATGGAGCATTGACCTAAATAAAATTGTTTCCAGAGAATTCAACTCCGGGGTCCTTTGTCTTGGAGTTCTCTGGAATTAAAGTGTCGTTGACCTAGCGCTAATGATGCGAGATAAAAATATTTCCTCTTAACTCTAGGCCTAACTGAAATCGTTTATGAATATCTATAATCATTTATCTCCTTGTTTTTCTCTGTCTGTCTGACATACAGTCCGTATTTTATTTGGCTCTTAGCATACATCATGTCATACAGTAAGTTGGTACAGGGTACAAGGTTGTTGGACATAGGCAGGGACTTGGTAGAATTAAAGTAGAATTAAATATAATTTATATGAAAGATAGTTGTAAATTAATGATAATTAAAATCAAATGATCAAATATTACTATTTGGGTATCAAAAAGGTTTTATTTCTATGTAACAACATAGTGTTATAACAAGTTCACGCTGTTGCCTCGGCAGTTACGCGTCATTTAAGCAGAACATAGAAAAAAAGGAAGAATTGAAGGTATTAGGATAAGAGAAAAAGCAAAGACAGAACCATGTTATCTTTTTATAAAATATTTAAAGTTAAAAGAAAGAAAATTTAAAATTTTAAAAGTATTTTTTAAAATTAATTTTATGTTTTTTTTTTGTGTTGATACCTTTTAATAATATTATTTTGTGTAAAATGGAGTCAAATTTGTTTGTCTTGTGTTAATGGAAGCCATAATGGTTCGACCAGGAGGGTCGATATATATATAAATATAATCTTTAATTAAAAAGGCATATATTTTGATCCAATATATGCCTTTTTAATTAAAGATTTATTTATGGATTGCTCTATTTTCAAAAAGTTGTCAAGAATATTGAATATCCAATCTCCAGTATAGCATCATACTTTTAGAGTTATTTATTCGGATAATCTTACAATTTATAAGTGTAAATAAACGTAGCGCAAAATAAAATATTCGATTTTCATCAACGCTAGTGATTTCATAGATGGAAATATATTAGTGAAGGTTTGTAAAAAGCGCCAACTCTAAACGGAAATTTCTAAAAAATGAGGTCTGAGTAAATAAATAAATGCGAGGGAAGAAGGACGACCTGGAATTTTAAAAATTTAATTTATTTTCTAAGTTTCGGGACGTAAATTCCTGGTGAATCCTGGATTGAAAATTAAACCAAAAACTAGAATAGAAATCTTCGCGAATATTTAATCTATGATTCACTGAAAAGTCTTCATCTTTCTTATCTCCACTCAATCATTTTAGGGTATCAAGCTTGTAAAGCTTGAGACTTTTGATGGTGTCTGCTGGGGATGAGTAGAGCCCATCAATGGATGAGTCAGTACAGTCTGTGCTACGGCCGATGCAACATAGCGGTGAGATTAACAACCATCATGACTGGGTGAAGTAGAATGAGTCTGCCTTTGTCATTAAGACTGGGAACACTACTCAGTGGCAGGTCGACTTAGCTCCAAAAGGAATGGCCGCCTCTGACATGAGGAACAAACTCCATGTGCAGCTGATCCTAATGCTGCTCATCCTGTATCCCTGGATTAGGAGTCCTTACAAGGTACTATTAGCCGGGCCAGTTGAGCCCAGGTTTTTTAGTGAGCTTGTTACTGCTCCTCCTCCTCCTTTTTCATTCAGGCTTGGGACCGGCAAAGGCGGTGTTATTTTACTAAATGAATAAATAAAATTGATATCTGAAATAAAGTCCACCGCGCGTGAAGAATAAAATGTCCGACCTATTTATTGTTAGGAGGACATCCAAAGGAGGCTAAAACCGTACACCACATGTGGGCTGGGGAATGGGGGCGGACGGACTAATATTAGGGAGAAGAAGCCAAGCTGGCCGAGAGTGAAGTCTTGCTTCCTCTTGTTGACAGTGGTTGCTTTATTATGCTCCCTGTATGTTACTTACTTTGTTCTCCATAACATGCGAAGGTAAATGGAGAGGAGCCGAACAGAATCCTTATCGATCGTGCGTGTTCATTTGAACATCCTTTACACAGCAGCGACACAGCGATATATATGGTCACGCAGAAAGATATGGAAAGACAAATTTCAGAATGACACGGCAATTTATTTTAAACAAGAACAAACTAAAATTAATAAAAACTTAGAGCGCAAATGAGGGAAGTTAAAAGATAAGCACAAAATATAAATGTAAATTTTAATAATCTGTTTATAAAATAATAAATATTTTGTTAAATAGCTTCTTTTCTGTGACTCACAACTTGCAAATCTTGATGCTACTGACATAGATCTGAAGAGCTTCTGTTGAGAATCCTCTCGGAATATTGAAAGTTTGTCCCTAATAGCTCGGTAAACCTCAACTTATGGCGTGAAGAGTGGTTTAGCATAATCTTGTATATAGGACATCGTCTACTCGGAGGGAAATTTCGGCTTGACACGGGGGTGGAATCCTGGAGTCAATCGCGGGAAAATGTAGACCACAGCACTCATGGCCTTAAGGTCTGCTTGGAAATCTTCAGATTTTCTTTCCTAAGCTACCCAGCATATCCACCAAAATGTCAAGTTGAAAATTAGGAAAGACAAACTTCAGAATGACACGGCAATTTATTTATATCGAGAATAAAACTGAAATTTATAAAATACCAGAGAGGCAATGAGGCAAGTTTTACAGAGTATCAGAATATAAATATTAAAATTGATAATATATCCATGAAATAAAAAAAATATTTTCTCTAAATATATATATAAAAATATATATATACATATATAATAGCTGTAGCATCAGTTTGGATGCTAATGTTCTAGCAATAAATATTCGTTTATATAAAAAGTTGTTTCTACTTTTGTGTTAAAACTATTCTCTTTGATATTTTAATACCATTGAGGATCCTATATGTGTATTATCTTGCGTTATATTTAATTCTTATTTGGCAGTTTCCACACCAGTCCGAAGGTATTTGCCTTGGCATACTACCCTTTGTTTTTAGCGGCAGTTGGTCCGCTAGGAGCCCTGGGGAGTTTAGCTCCATTAAGCTCCCTGGGGGCACCTAATCCTCCTTCTGACAGAACGACGTACCGCTCGACACTCAGGTTGGACAGGACCCTTGACCAAGGCTGTTGTAACCGCTGTAATCAAATGTTTATTTGAAATAGAGTTCTGGATAACTTTGTTTACATATCTCTGTAGAATATAAATTATAATATTAACTAATAATTCTAAAAGCGAAAAGTCGTTTAAAACACTACGATCAAAATTTGATATGAATATTTACTATGATCGAATTACGAATTTACAAATGGAAATTTCATTTCATTCTCAGCTGATTAGTTCGACATTGCTAAGACATTTGATCATAATTACATCGAAAATTAATTGAGTCCAAGGAGTGAACACTGGATGTCTCTGCATGGAAAAGGAGCAGACTCTTAAAACTCTACGCACATGGGACTCATAAAAGACAACCACTGCCTGAGTTGAGTGTTTACGGAATACCTTACAAGAAAGTCCATGCATCTAATTTATTTCCAAATATATTCTTCAGTAAAATCTCCCTGTAAAGGAAACCTAGTTGCAGAGCTAAAGTGTCCTTTAGGGAGAGGACTCTTCTTACCAAAGAGCTACTAAATAGTAAAAATGGTAATTTTGGAAATGAAAACTATCCTTTATAGAGAGGTGTCCTCTAGCGGGAGTGTCCTCTCTTATTGAGATTGTACTGAATATTATTTTGTCTCGTCGCAACTACCCAACATCCTAATGAGTAGGAGATTTCAGCTGTCTGTATATATATACAGGGGAAATATATAAAAGGATATAATAATTTTCTAATAGAATATATTTTTTAGATTTTCTTTTCTGTTTGAGAAAACCAACCTTTCAGTTTTAATTTTGTTTTTAGTCTTGTTTATTGAATTGTATATAAAATAAATTGTATATAAGCTGCTAAAATGTATTTAGGCGGAAGTGTCCCAAGCTGGGATATCGCGTCCGATATGTCAAATAAATAAAATAATACAATTTGCAATATTCTTCATAGAGAGAGAACATAAAAAATGAAATTTTAAAAATAAACGATCAAGAAATAGGGCGCTAAATGTCTTCATTTAAGAAATTATCAAATTTTAAAAACCTTTAAAAGGTAAATGTTTGACTTCTACACCATTCTCTAACATATTAATTAGTTAATTAGTACTAATTGAAACATCCTACATATAATTAATTACCAGCCAATTTTGCGTATGTAATTAAATAAATGTGAGTTTATACTTCGCCAGAACCAAATAAATTGGAACCATTCCTGGCCCCGTTGTAAGCCGATTATGTTACAAATAGGAATTATTTCAGCAGAGGCTGCTACAAGTTTGTAATAGGATCCATCCTCCGGCCTGCCTGCTATTTCAGTTCAGAGAAGGATTTGTTCCTTTTTTTTTTACGAGAGAATGTTATAAGAATATTAAATACAGTTTAAATATATAATCCAAAACAATAAAGCGCCATCTATATATAACAAATGGAAACATTAAGACACGAATATTAATTTCACAAATAAATCAAATTTGTATTGTCCTTACTGCGATGAAAAAAATATTGGGAGGACTTTGCTCATCAGTGTTGAACTCTCCCAGAGGATTCAACACTGACAAGCCAAGCCTTCCCAATATATTTTTCATCGCAGTAAGGACATTAGAAGTTTGATTTATTTGTGAAAGAAATATTCACGTTGTAATTTTATCATTTGTTACATTTTAAATATCTTCATTTTCCGTCATTATAAAAAGTTTAATATTTATATATAGTAAATTAATAACATATGAAAATAGGAAGTATATCTATAGAATTTTTTTATAGGAAATATTTATATATATAAAAAGTCAATGTTTGTATGTTTGTTTGTTTGTATGTCCAGTATGCAAATTCGCAGTAGTTCACTAATTCAAACCAAAATTTCCATACATAGGTTTAAAAATACGGAGAAGACGATAGGCTATTTTAAAAAATATATAAATCAATTATTAAAACTATATATTCAAATTATTCTACTTAGCTCACGAACAGCGCCCTCTAAAAAAGATTAGATTAAATTATGCTGATGCAAACAAATAGATAATGCTAATAACAAACAATTATAAAAAAATATTATCTAAATATATTTCACTCCAGTAGATATGCACACGGGTCAATCCCGGGGCGAAGCCCGGGTCACCCATCTAGTTTCCTATATAAATAGTGAAGGTAGTTTTAAGAAGTTTTTAGAAAAGCATCTTCAAATCGCACTACCGATAACTCACTCCATCTATCGGAATAAATATCAACTAAAGTTTAATATGTTTCGTTTCAGAATATTGACTATGGAATTAGTTTCTAGGTAAATCCAGAAAAGATTGCTTTGTACGACTATTGTACCTCGTCAGTTATTCCGATAGGCTGGCATGGTAAACTTACACAATCAGGACCTTTCCCTTGTTAATCTTAGTTAGGCTCAATGATATTTATGAGTGCGGGTGGGAGTTTATTCCTCCTGAGGGGCGAGCACCCCCCAAGGCTGGGTCTCGGCGCTGCCCCCGAGGACGAAGACGAGGTTCCCCACCAGTCCCACGCCGCCTGCGCTGAAGAACACGATGTTCCAGCGGTCAGGAGTGTCGTGGTCATTGATAAGCCAGCCCACGAACGCCGGGGCAGCGATACCCGCCATGGACCCGAACCCGTTTATAAGTCCCGAGACCGGTCCTGACCAATCCGGGGACAGGTCGATAGGCAAGGGAGATTCGCCCCCGCTGGTGAGACCGAGGAATGCCTGAGACAACAGGATAATCAGAGACGCTGGAAGTTCCCCGTCGCAGCTGGCAAATGGCAAAGTCATCAAGCAGCAGGCTGTTAGAGAAAGACCTAGTGTCTCGAAGGTGATTCTAACTTGGCTTCGTGTGTAAATCTTCGACGTTGTTATCATATCTGAGAGGTAGGCTGCGAAAATGCTCACAACCGACTGAACCAGAAATATTAACGCATTTTCAAAACCATTTTCTAATGTCGAATATCTCAGAATATGTTGGAGGTAGTTAGGAAGTTCGGTCAGCATGGTGTAGAAAGTCCAGTTACTTGCAAACGTCGTCAACATCGCAACCCATACAGCTCTGGACCTAAGAATGCTTCCCCATGGAACGGATCTTGTCTTCGAGGCCATGTAGGTGGTTTCGACGTTGTCTTGAATGAAGGCCAGCTCTCCGAACGAGATGTAAGGATGGCACTCTGGCGAGTCGTAAACGTACCGACGCCATCCCAGCCACCAGATGAACCCCAGAATGCCCGAAGTGTAGAATACCAAGGCCCATGCGTGGTAGATCTTCAGCTGACATAACCATGCGGAATATGGAAGCATAAAGATAGTTCCCATTTGCATTCCCATAAATATCAGACTCAGTTGGGTGGCCCTTTCTTGAACCGGGATCCAGACGGAAGTCAGGATATAGACTGCAGGCACCACCATCCCGACTGCCAACCCAACCAACCCTCTTGTAAGCGCCATGGCCCATGCTCCCACCGAAGCTGCAAAAGGAATGCAAAGTGTCAATATGCTGGCAGATATGATCCCTGCGCTCATGAGGGTCTTCCCGCCATATTTGGTAACGAGCAGAGCCCCGAGGAGATGGCTGATAGTGTAGCCGTAGAAGTAAGATCCTTGAATCTCCCCTTGAGTCAATTGGTCCCATTCAAAGTCGCCTCCGAGTTGAATCAACGCAGACTTGACTTTGATCGAATGATTTTGGGACTTCAAATGACACGGCCCGCTAGATGATGATGCATTTTGAAGATGTTCAGGCTTTACCATGGCCAGGAGAGTCACACTCAAGTTAACTCGGAGGCAATACATGACGAAGAGACCAAAGGAAGACCAGAAGGTCAGCTGGTAACGTGCAGGGAAATAGTCGTCTTCAGTTTTCTTGGGATACTTAATCTCCATATCACACCCTTCTTTGGAATATGGAAACAGCTTCGAATATCCAGTTGCAGTTTTTGCATCTTTGGCAGGTACATTGCTGAACTTAGTCATTGGGAGACTTATTCTGCAAACTGTTCTGCAAATTGAAGAGATGCTGAGAGCCTATGGCCTTGGCACTTTACCCGCCCATGGCGCTCAATCCAGAATGAATTGGAAACAATTAAACCTATTAACAAATATCGGTAGAAACTCTTTCTTTTTTAAATACTTGCCAAAGCTTTCGTGATTCGGGACACAATAGACGTTGATGATTTTAAATTGAAGCTATTCGAAATTTCATTCGATATGATTTATAGATTGGTTATCCATGAAACGAATACAAAATTTTTGAATCGATTTCAAATTCTCTCACCATTTAAAATGTTATATTCTTTATCTAAAGAGTTTCCTCATGATAGTATTTTATTATTCATATTTAAATGGCATCAAGACGTCTTGAAAATCATGTGAAGAATTAGAAAAAATCCATTGTGAGACGATGGCACTTGATTTGATTCGATAAATATTTTCCTCATGCTATGATTTTATTAATCAGATTTGGATGGCATTAGAGCGTCTTGAAAACCATGTGAAGAACCAAAAAAAAAAATCCATTGAGAGACGATGGCATTTAATTCGATAAAATCTTGGCAAAGATAGGAGCGATTTACTAAAGATGACAAAGAATCATCAAATTCAACAAAATTAAATTCCTGATCCAAATTTCATTTTATTTATTTATTCGAAAAGAGAAAGGATAATACAAATTTTAAATTCTTCCACAATTCTAGCCACTAATGATATCTAAATAATTTATCCATAAACAAACCTATTTTCTTTCTATCTCCTTCATTTCCAATCAGAAGATTCATTGCCCAGCAATACAATACTCTCCGGAAGAGCATTCATCGCTCAAGCTGTCATTTGTGAGAATCCAAGATTAAAAGATATGCTCTCCATCTATTATACCACCATAAACCTCTACTCTATGGAATAGAACTTGTATATTTATTCTAGACCTAATTATTTACTTTATTTATTTATGTTTAATTTATTTTTAAAATGCCATATATAAACAATCTTTCCCTGACTTATAATTAAATAAAATCAATAAAGCATCCAGGACTAAGTTTCTTGTATAAATTTATTTCTCTAGCTTTGGGTTTAATATTCCATTTAACTGGAGTAACTAGGGGTATATCTATATATATAAAAATGAATGTTTGTATGTTTGTTTGTTGGTTTGTATGTCCGGTATACAAATTCGCAGTAGTTAACTAATTCAAACCAAAATTTCCATACATAGGTAAAAAATAACGGGGATGACGATAGACTATTTTAAAATATATATAAATCAAATATTAAAACTATATATTCAAATTATTCGACTCAGCTCACGAGCAGCGTTCTAGACGAGAAGCTTTTTCTTAATTACAATGCAAGTCCTTAACTATATTTACAGGTTTTCTAATTTATAACTATTTCACATATTTACATATATATTTTCATTTTTTGCTATAACTGATCTAATTCGCCGTTTAAAATAACCGCTCTTGCTATATTTGCTATGTTTTATTTTGCTATGTTTTATGTGTTTGAATAATACATTTAATCGTGTAAACCCGGGCCATTCGTCTAGTAGTGTATATAATTAGCTGGAAGTTACACTCCTAGTTCCTCCAGTTGAAGGGCATGTTATCCTGAAAGCTAGAGAAATAAAATTGTACAAGATATTTAGTCCTGAATACTTTTCATTGATTTTATTAAATAATCATATATTTAAAAACTTTCCCATAAATCACTTCTATTACAAGAAAGTAGAAAGCATTTATTCAATAAACTTGATATATTTATCAAAATATCTCCAAATATTTACCTTACTTTCAATTAGTCAATTAAATAGTCAGGTGTCGCCAATTTTTCAAGAAATTATACATTTCTTATAGCAAGAAATCCTATTAGTAGTGTCATCATAATTTTTGGTACTATATTAACATTTTAAAAAAATCGTGTATTGATTCCAGCAGTGTTTTTCGAACATTCAATCTATTTCACAAAACCGCATTCATAATTTTTTATGCTACATGTTTTAATTTGCATTTACCTATTTTACATATATCGGATTGTATTTAAAAATCATCTCCAAATTCTTCTACTTTTGACGGAATGGTGTTTTATTATTTTATCATTTGATATTATTAAGGTTCTTTCCTGGTATTCAAAAAAGAAAAATACGTGTCGATCAGTTATATTTTTTCAATTTATCAAACAATTTGGCCGCTGAATATCTGATTCTGGTAGAGCGCCATCTAGCGAATATATTTGTAACTAAAATCAATTTAGAAATTTTCATTATTTGCCTTAAAACTCCCAATGCATCCTGAACACAATGGTGTTTACCGCATTGCTCTAGCGCAAATATTCGCAGAGTTATTAAATTTTAAAGTTGTGCGGGACTTTTGGATCACCCTGTATATGTTCAATTAAATAAGGCGGTTCTCAATATAAACAAGTTCAAATTTCTTTTCACTTGTTTATATTGAAAACCGCCCTATTCTATCGAACATATTATTGAAAGTAATAATTTGGAAATATATTTTTAATAGATATATATAAAGATTAAATTTAATTGCCATCTATCGTTAAAATTTTACACAAATACATATACTGGCAATGCGCTTCTTTTAAATATCATCAAATATTATCTCTATAGACCTTACTGCGGCGAAAGTTACCTTGGCGAAACCGCTGAGAGGGTTCACTACTGATGAGCCAAGCCCTCTCATTCAATAACTTATATCATTGCAGTAAGGTCTGTAGAGATAATATTTGATGATATTTAAAAGAAGCGAATTGCCAGTATATTTATTTGTGTAAAATATATAAAGATTATTGAAAATTGTTTTGCCGCGTTCTTTTTTTTTTTTTTTAATAAATCAATTTTCAACTGCCCTTACTGTACTGATGAGCCAGGCCCTCCCATTATTTTATCATTGCAGTAAGGGTAGTATAAAATTGTTTTAGTTCAAAAAAGAATCATACTCTAGTCAAAATATAGTTCCAATTTCTTATAACAGATAAGGCGCTAGCGCCTTAAGAAACTGTAAATTACGTAGATATCTCAAAAATATCATATTCCATTAAAATAAAGACAGTTGGTAAAGAAATAAATCTTTTATATGTGATAAACTGAAATATATTTTCTGCCGAAGAAGAGAGAGGGTTCAATCAAATTTAAATACCGGCCAGGTAATTGTCATCATAAAGACTTTAAAAATGGTATTGAATTTTATTTTAAAATAGAATTTTGAATGTTATATATATATAAATTGTACACACAAGCGAAAACCATATATATATATATATATATATATATATATATATATATATGTGAAAAAAAAAATAGTACAAATGTAACATTGTACTGGGATAAGGTGCATAAATTAAGAAAAAGGCATCTCCTTATCGTGCAACTGAAAGTTGCTGATGGCTGGCGCCATCTATCGGAATAAATATCAACTATTCTCGTTGATTTCTAATTATTCCAGAATTAGCCAAATACCCATTCTTGATTAATCAAGAAAAGCTAACCACGGACGCGGTATTTGGCCAATTCTGGAATAATTAGAAATCAACGAGAATAGTTGATATTTATTCCGATAGATGGCGCCAGCCATCAGCAACTTTCAGTTGCACGATAAGGAGATGCCTTTTTCTTAATCTATGCACCTTATCCCAGTACAATGTTACATTTGTACTATTTTTTTTTCACATTGTGTAGCTTTCTCACGCAATTCTGGCCTTAACTACCCGTTTCATGATTTTTCAGGATGCCTTAATGAACAATTTTTTGGTCGTTGAGGTACAGCTTGCACCACGCTGATGAGGGCCAACAGCCCGAAACGCGTCCATGGTTAGCTTTTCTTGATTAATCAAGAATGGGTATTTGGCCAATACTTACCACAGTTACCATACTTACCATACTTACATATACTTACCATACTTACCTCTCACCTGCTCCTGCCATGGCTCCCTCTAGGAAGAAGAAGAAGAATGCCGAGGAGCCCCTCGTAACCCTCGCCCTATTAAAGTTGGAGAATAGCCAGTTTATGGAGGACGTCGAGATAGCACTACGCTATCCTCACCCTACCTCCCAAGAATGCCTGTCCGAAATCATTACGAATATCACCAGTTTACGGACCGAGCAGATCAAGGCCCTCATTGCCGAGGTAGAGAACCTCTCTGGCACCCTCGCGTCCTTTAAGGAACTGGACGAAATCATGCCACAGACTGCCTGCCAAAGCTCCCAGACTGACCCCACCAAGCCTGCCACTCCTTCTCCTGCTGACAAGCCTGCCTCCACCCTGCCTGCTCCTGTTGCAACCAAGAGGAAGCAGCCTGAGGCTCTCAACCCGCCCGCAAAAAGACCCAACCTAAAAGGTCCAACCAAACTTGCGTCATCCCGCGTATCCAAGCCTGCGGCCGCCCAAGTGGTCCTCCATGGGGAAAAATCGGCGGCCCACACAGTGGTCGTCTCTGACGACCCACAGGCTGACCCCAGGGACATTTACAAGGCTGTCCGCGCTGCCCACACCCTACCTCAAGGTGTTTGGGCCTCTCTGCGCACCAAGGGGAAGCTGGTCCTCCATTCCAGCAATCCCAACATCATCCCTGAGGTGACTACCTCCCTGGCCAGCAAGCTAACGGGAATGAAGGTCCGCCAGCAGAAGGAGATCCTGCCAAGAATCTGCCTCTTCAGAGTGGATGAGGAGACCTCCAATTCCACAATCGAGGAGACCTTCTGGCAACCGCCGCTGTCAGCAAGCTCCCCGGGAACAAAGTGGTGCGCGTGGCGCACCGTTCTGCACTCAGAAACGGGACCTGCACCGCCTTCATCGAGGTGGACCTCAAGACCTTTGGAACCCTGGGCAACCGCGGAAGAATCGTGGTTGACGGTGTGATCCTCAACTTCGAGGCGTCCATCCGCGCCCGCATCTGCTTCCGCTGTTGTGGCTTCGGCCACAACTCCACCCACTGTTCCAGAGCTCCCAAGTGCTTCCACTGCGGTGAAGACGGCCATGAAGGCCGCTCCTGCCCAACCAGAGCTGAGCAGCACACTTCAAAATGTGCCAACTGCTGCCAAAAAGGCCTCTCAGACAACCACGTGGCGAGAGCCTCAATCTGCCCCATCCTGAAGTCTAAGGCCCGCACGTTTTAGGCTTCAAAAAACCCTCCGCCTCCAACTCCTCCCGCCACCTTCTACTGGTTACTGGACCCCTGCCTCACTTCTCCCAGGCGCTGTTCCCCTGCTTTCCCAACGTTTCCACTTCCCTGCGAGTCTTCTCCTGCCGCTACATCCTCCTATTCCTTGCCTCCTCACATCGCGCATGGGCTCAAAAATCATTACTTTTGGTTAGTAGCCCGTTAAACCACATATAAACGTTGAGGTACAGCTTGCACCACGCTGATGAGGGCCAACAGCCCGAAACGCGTCCGTGGTTAGCTTTTCTTGATTAATCAAGAATGGGTATTTGGCCAATTCTGGAATAATTAGAAATCAACGAGAATAGTTGATATTTATTCCGATAGATGGCGCCAGCCATCAGCAACTTTCAGTTGCACGATAAGGAGATGCCTTTTTCTTAATATATATATATATGGAAATTTAAACCAACAACACCATATTGTCTAATACTTATAAAAAGATTTTCATGTTGTATAATAAACACTTCTGTAAATAATTACACGCATGATTGACATGTGTCATTACATCATCATATGGAATGTACTTTGTACTGACTGAGGATAAATAAATAAAACTCTGTAATAGATTAAGAGTCGAGCTAAAGCAAGAGATTTAGATAGAAGTCCAACGAGGCCTAAAGATAGCAAGATCTCAGGGCGTTCCTAGAGTGTACAATATCGCTTCCAATCCACGCCCTTATAGCATCTGCTGAAATCCAATACCTCCTCTCGGCAAAGCTATACAAGGGGGGATCAATAAATAAGGTGAATTATCTTATTTCTTAAAAATTAAAAAAAGCAAAAATAATTTAAACCACAGAATATTCTATATACAGTTACGAGCGTCATTCCTCATCCCTGTCACGGTTTGCTTTTTTTTTTTTTGGAATGGCGCCCTCCTATTGGTTGGCTACGATCACGCCACCTTTAATAACAATAAAGGGTTAACATTATATAAAAGATGGCGTTCTAGTTTAGAAAAAATATTCCACACTGGGCGTGAAAATAATGTAAAAGTTGTAAAACACACAATGATAATTAAAGATATAAAGTTTTATGATATTTCAATATTAAAATTAAAATTAATAAGTAAATTGGGTAATGATTGGTAAGTCAATTAGTTTATAATTGACAGGTTATTTGGTGGACACGAAAGTCTAGCATACCGGTGTACCAATATCTTATAATTATAGGTGCTGTGATCTCTCCGTCTTGCGAGTTGGACCACGTGTTTCAGGTACAGGAGTGCTGGGATTATCGGTGGCGGTAAACTGAAACTGGAGATGTCAACATGGCCGCCGTAATTGTTTTTCTTCCCTCAGCCGTCCCGAATTGGGTTGTTTTTTTTTTCTGATTTGGCGCTTACACAAAGTAACAGGACGTTTTAGGTTATTTAATTGGTTATTTGTATTTTAATTTTTTAAAAAATCTCGGAGTTTCAAAACTTTTGCAGTTTGTGAAAAAAAGGTTAAGGGACAAATGATTAAAGGTTCTGTATATATGGGAACTAGGGTCATCTCAGTTATACTAAAAAGGTCGTAACTTAAATGCTGAAATGGTTCTATTTGAAAGATATAGTTTTCTTGGTGTTCGTAAGTGTTGTGTTTCGACGTTGTTGCGGACTTAGTAAAAAATGTTATTCAATGATGTCAGGTTTAGATGTGAGTAAAAGTGCGACTTTCGACGTGGACACGCTTTTGGGTGAGAAGTGTCACAGGCATGAAGTCGTTTTTGTGGCCTGTTAAGTTAGAAAAAATGTTGTGATGCGCTGTGTGACACTAGTGAGTGAATTGAATGGAAAGGTGTCACGTGAAGTCTTTTTTTTTTTGGTACAGAATCTAAGCTGTTTCACCATGAATAACAAATTTACTAGTCATGGGTGGTGGTTGTACGAAACACATCGAGATATTTTGGCTGTTAGTGGATGTGGCACGTTTAGTGGCGACGATATGGAGCTTGTATGGATCGAGGTTGATTTGTTGCTAAGTCGCGCGCTAATAGATGGTGGCCAATTGGAGAAAGTGATGGGGGAGTGTGTTGAAGTTTGTTGAGAGAGATGTGTGGATGATTAATAATTATGCATGTAAAAGGAAAAGACGAGGGAGTGAAACTTTGTTGGATTTTTAACTTGTTTTGGGGTAGGACAGTTACTCTTCTAGTTGTGATTTTGAAGATATTGTATCTTTCGATTTTTGCAATTTAAAAAAAAAATGCGTTTCATCTATGTTTATTAAAATTTGAATATATCGTTGATTATGGTAGTGCGAAAATTATCCTTGTAAAAGGGCAATGGCATGATAGTGACTTATAATTTGAATGGGGCGTGTACATAAATAGTGAACATAACAATGATTTTTGCAAAGTTTGGAGTATTTGATTAAGAAATTGGTGTTTTGCTATAAAAATAAGATATTAAGAAAAACACACAAATAAGTTTAGAAAATATGATTCGAGTAATTAAAATATAATATGATTTTTATTGTAAAATTGAAAGTAATGAATTAAAATTTAAAAGTTGCTTAAAATAAAGTAAAAATTGATAAATGAGGGTGTACAGGATTTAAAATTTGAATTGAAATGCTATAAAAATGGTAAAATTTGATTTAAAATGATTACAGTGAAAATAAACATTAAATTTATGGAGAATCAAGTTGTGAGCATGAGGAGAAAGTTACATAGGTTTTAAGAACTCACAGTTTTGAGGATTGTTCAGTCAGGAGACTTTGTCTTTAGTTGTTGTCCTGCTGATGGGGAAGACGTTCCAAGTAGAGCTTGTAGAAGCTTGTAACTTCTGTTGGGTGACGGCGGCATGTCGCCTGGAAGATGGTTGCGTTGTAAGGCCGAAGGTGAGGAACTTTTCACCGGCTTATTTTGCGGGATTTTCTGCTGTGTCGTTGGGGGGAGATTGCTTGGTAGTTTTGTTGGACTGGCGGGCTTGTTCCTCCATCTTTGCTCTTTGTCGCTTCTATCTGGACAGGCTTCTTACCTTCTTCGTTGTGGTCTCCTTCGTTGTGGTCATCCTTCGTTGTGGTCATCCTGTCGACTCTCGCTATAAGCTGTGGTAACCGAGGGTCAAACCTGTAGTAACCGAGAGGGACAGTCAGGGCGTGGTGAGTTTTCCAGTACCTCTCTGCACCTTGTAGGACCTTTAACAGTTCTCACAGAGTACAGGCAGTCATGGTCGAGGCAGAGTGGAAAGCTTGGGAATGTCCACACAAAAAACGAAGACACAGTTGTAGTAGGAAAGTTCCGTGAACAGATAAAAGTTGAGCTAGGAGCGAAAGATGGAGAGATAGAAGAGTTCTTACTGACTACATGGTGAATGAGGTGGACCTTGGAGACAACCGACGACGGCTGGCGCCGACGGTGAAGTGACTGTGACTGTGTTGCTAAGCCGGGGGAGGCTTTTTATATAACTCCTCCGACAAAAGAAGTATTGCATTACAGTACATGTGAGGGCTCGGATCGTCTGGCGCGAAACTGGACACTGGCGCCGTCCTGACGGCTTCCAATCTATCTTTAGAAGTTGCTTTGTGATTTACATCTATCTCGAATTTAGACGTTTTTGTGGTTCTATCCTCTCTAGCTCAACTCTTAATCTATTACAGAGTTTTATTTATTTATCCTTAGTTTGTACAAATTACATTACATATGATGATGTAATGACACATGTCAATCATGCATATAACCATTTACAGATGTGTTTCTACTATACGACATGAAAATCTTGTTATAAGTTATATACAATATGGGGTTGTTGGTTTAAATTACCATATATATATATGTCATGATTATTTTGTTTTGTTGTTGAAAAAGATAGAGAATTGAAGGTGCAGTCGTGAAAATAGGAAAAATTACTATTTACCCATCAAGTAGTTTTTATTTTGTATTAATTGAAGCAAATTACACACAAAATTATTTTTCACTGTAATATAGAATTTATAAAATGAATTCTATATTCGTGAATTGAAAAAAAAATAGGTAGGTTAATTATACATATTTACAACAATATTTAAAAGTGTTATATTCTAAATCTATGGTCAAAAATAAAAGAATAGTCAATGATAAAAATAAAATACATGTTTTTTTTTAATGAAATATTTGCATTTTAGATTATATAAAATATATATTAATAAAAACACAACCTGTTACTTCCAAATTGCCAGCCAAAGATAACTCTTGCCTGGATTTGTGTCAAAGCAGGCGCAAACAAAGTTATCTCTCCCCGAGCAAACATAAATCTTGGCGTCGAACCATTGTATCCCAACTTTACTCAAACTCCGCCCCATTTTTCTTCTATTTTTGGAAACTTCGGGTCAATACCTAAATTTCCTCATTTTCTATTTTAAATTCTCCCGCATATACACGACTTTTTGTGAATAGCACATTTTAAAGTCCTTAATATATAAAGAGGTATAAATAAAATATTCATAACTTTCTTATTCTCGGAATCTTATAACCAAATAATACTTATTCTCGGATAAATCACAAATAAAAAACTAAAGAGAAATATTTCATTTGGATCTCATCACTCTTGCTTTCATAAACAACAATTCTTCATAAATATTAAACCGAACATTTTATTTTACAAAAAAGACAAAAATTCCGTGAACGGACACAAAACAAACTGAGCTTTAAAACGAGTCTCTTTAATCTGAAACTTGAGAAAATATACACAACTAGGGACTATATAAGAAATATGCAAAATCGTGACAAAAAGGTGTAATTATTGATTTTATTGTTATTATTATTTAGTTTATATATACACTGCGTGACATTGAAAATGGAACATCAAGAAATAGTGGCCAGAAAATTATGCAAATTTCAGGGTAGACGCGCCTAACCGAGTTATGCAAATGATGTAAAATGCGCAGCTCTGGTGCGCACATGGAGTAAGATATAAGGGAAGGAACTTGCAGAAAGGACAGTATTCGTGTCGTTATTTATTCAAGGAAAATCATTGTAAAAATTTTGTTCTTTTGTCAAAAGACACGTGTAATAACAGAGAATGCCAGGTCATCGTAAACGGAGGCAGTTCAAGCAGACAGACGCTTTTACGAGGGGCATGGTGATCGGACTGAAAAGAGCAGGTTGGTCCATACGTCAAATCGCAGCTGATACACACCTTGGTGCGTCCACGGTGCACCGACTGTGGAGAATATGGTTGGAACAAGGAAATGTGGCAATTTATAGGAATGTCAGTGCAACCAGAGTGACGTCAGCACGTGTGGATCGGCGTATCCTTCGACAAGCAGTGGCGGCCCCACAAGCCACTTGTACCGCCATCCTGCAACATGTGCAAGACACCCTAGATCATTCCATCTCGACCAGAACCATTTCCCGTCGATTGGTTGCTAATGGCTTGCACTCATGCCGTCCGCTAAGAAGACTGCCATTGACCCCACCGAATAGGCGCCAACGTTTGGAATGGTGCCGGGCTAGATCGACGTGGATGACGGAATGGCACAGGGTCGTGTTCTCAGATGAGTCGCGTTTCTGCTTGTCCAGTGATAGTCGCCGTGTACGCGTGTGGCGTCGACGTGGAGAAAGGTCCAATCCGGCAGCAATTGTGGAACGCCCCACCGTGCGACAACGTGGAATCATGGTTTGGGGCGCAATCGCGTATGATTCCAGGTCACCTTTACTTCGTATTCAGGGCACTATGACGGCCCAACGATACGTTGATGATGTGTTGCGACCGGTGACACTCCCCTACCTTCAGGGGGTACCCAATGCCCTTTATCAGCAGGATAACGCCCAACCGCGCACTGCTCGCATTAGCCAACAAGCTCTGCAAGATGTACAGATGCTTCCCTGGCCACCGTACTCTCCTGATCTCTCACCAATCGAGCACGTCTGGGACATCATTGGACGCCGTTTGCATGCCTTGCCACAGCCGCGTTCAGAAGACGAACTGTGGCAAATGGTTGAGAGGGAATGGAGAGCCATCCCTCAGGACGCCATCCGTACTCTGATTGACTCTCTACCTAGACGTGTTGCTGCGTGCATCGCCGTCCGCGGTGGTCCTACTTGCTACTAAGCCGACGCCGTTCTCGCTCTCTGTATTATGACTATCATTTTGAAACAAAGATCACTTATTGTTCGTCCCTGTCTCTCTCTCTCTGTCTGCCGAGTTTCATCACTTTCTGGCCACTATTTCTTCGTGTTCCATTTCTAATGTCACGCAGTGTAGATTAAATTATATCTTAATTTTTATGGCTCTATTATTATATATTAGAACAATTGTTTCTTCTTCTATTATACATAATTTTTCTTTTCTTGGAAAAATAAAGCACACATACTACTCTGTCCTTTCACAGAGATGAAAATATTGGAAAGGCCTGGCTCATTAGTTGTGAATCCACCCTGTGGTTTCACCTGTTTAATCTATTTTGGCTATACCGCAGGGAAGATTCAAACATCTTCTTCTTTCTTATCTCCACTCTCAATCATATTAGGGTATCAAGCTTCTAAAGCTTGAGACTTTTGATAGTGTCTGCCGGAGATGAGTAGAGCTCATCAATGGATGAGTCAATACAGTCAATAATGTGTTTTGGGATTGCAGATTGAGAATTACACTTAGTACATTAGTACATAGGGGGAAAACTTTGCAACCATTCAGGTTCAATATATTTCCAACGTATCAAAGGCAATAGGATTTTTTTATTTTATTTAAAAATACAAATCGTGATAATGTATTATTATTTGTACTTAGAATTTCTGTATAGCTTGAAAAATACGTATTTTTTCTACATTTCAGATTGAAATAATACTTAATACTAGAGTTGGAATTTTTATATGCTTATTAATTAAGGATGGATACTTAATGGATTCAGAGTTTTTTTTTTCTATAGTATGTTTTTGCATTTTGTTGGTAATACCTGAATCTAATATTTCTGCAGATCCAAAGTTCATGAGATGGCCTATGGATTCATGATGTTAGTACAACTATGGCCCCTAGAGTATATTGTATATATCATCCTTGAAGTTTATAAATCTTGTTGCTATTAAACAATTGTGAGATATCTTCGAACTACATTTGAACAATATTTAAACGGGTTTATATATAGTCAGAGAAATTTCGCCGAAATGAATTTGTTGATTGCTGATCTAAAAGAAAAAAAAGGACCAACATATACGTTGTGTATTTAATAATTCAACAAGAAATCCAGGTTTAAGTGCAAGAAATTTAACTGAGGATTGCTTTTTGATATTATTGAAATAAGTCAAGGATGAAGGGGTTTATATATACGTCGTGTTTAAGATCATTTTAGTTACATTGTAAAATAAACTTTTGTTGTGAAAAATATTTCATTTTTCCAAATCATTTGGAAATTTATAACATATGTATAGTGTGTGACCACACGTATTCTTATAGAGGTAGCTTGCCGTTGCAATTATTACATTATAATATTTTCCTGTGTTGGAGTCATCGATATGTATCTATTGGCGCTGAATATAACTGGCACGCATAGAATCTAAAATTGGGACTTTAATTGAAGCGCCTCTTTCATTTTAGCGCGTATTGGAGGGGCTTGCAGAATTCAGTGAAGGCTTTTTCACAGTCATTAGTCAAGACGCTTCAGGTTTAAGACTGAATTGAGACTGACGGCTTGAGTTTGGGTTTTATTCTTTATTTAATTTGCGGTACAATATATTTCATCGTCGTTAGCATTGGTGGCATCGGTTTCTCGCACCAACTTTGTCCACAACTCTTGAGCTGAAAAAAATATCCTATAAATATATAAGGCAAAACTGAAACAAACTTATTGTTAGTATTCCTGTGTGTTGTATTCTCCATACTGCCTCACTTGTGGTTTGAAATATTTGATTTCGTTAGAAAACTATGTAATTTAGCATTGTCTCTGGTTTTATTTTTATTTATTATCTTCCAAAGAATTCAGACTGAAGTAACTAATGCCTATAATGATCGATAATTCCCGAGTTTCACAAGGATTTTTTTTTTTTTTTAAACAGAAAAAATAATTTAAAAAATGCTCCAATGGCCCCCGATTCTTGCAAAAGTCCAACCCCACCAGCGAGTGCAAGTAACCAAACGGGGCTCTGGCACATTTGTAAGTGCAAAGTCGAACTGCTTTCACATGTGTAGACATGTGGTGCGCTTACAGTAAAAAAAAAAGCAGTCGCTAACTACCCACCATGATTATCATGGCCTGTACCACGTGTACTAGGGATAAGCAAAAAAAAAAAAACAAGGATGGGTTTTGTCGTCAACAAGAGGATGGACGACCGTTTGACGGGTAATAGAGTAACATCTACACTCATGGACTCAAAATAAGTAAGTTGTACTTTTTATCACACACACAGACACACATGTATATCGAAATTCATATAATAACTCTGAAAGATTTTGGTATACACAGTGACTTTTATTGAAAACAAACGAGATAACTAAGTGTGAACAAAATTTCCTTTGTCTTTAAAAAAGAAAAAGACATCCGGCTACATCAAAGACTTTCCACTTCTTTAAGTTTTGTTTATGGGTATATTTCTCTTACTGGAACGATGAACGTAACATTTTGTTTCAAGTACCGTTTATATATATATATGCGTTAATATTCGCGGAAATCAAATTGTTTTATGGAAAAAATGAATATCATTATTTTCCGAGGGATATCTAAAACAATATTTTCACCTGGACAGGAAAACCCCACGAATTATTTCACAAAACGTCCATATTGCGGAAGGAGGGCCTATTGAGAATTCGTCTCAAACCTTGAGCGATATATATATGTATTCCTGTAAAGTTTACCACAACTGTTTGCCTTTATATAACGGCTATACATTTCTCTAATACGAAATATAACAAAAGATAGCCTTTTTGATTCAAATACACTCATTGAAACAAAATTCAGGAAATGGAAATTCTTTGAAATCCCCTGTCGTCTTTTTTTTTTTTTTTTTTTAAGGAAACAGAGGAAATTTTGTTCACATTTGGTTATGTTGTGTGTCTTCAATAAAGGTCAATGTGTATCAAGTATAATTCAGAATTATTGTCTGAATATCGATATAGAGGATAAAATATACACACACAACTTCCTTAAGTTTAGTCCATGAGTGTTATTCTACAACGCCGTAACCGCTGAATATGGCTTGGAAGGTAGACGCGAGGACAGAACAACTCCATATACCGAATTTGCTCCACTAGATGGCGCTTTGCCATCTAAAATTATCATGTGAGCGGTCAGGATATTCTATTTTTGTTTTCATGTACCAATACGTAATTCAAACAGGTCTTCCACCTGAACACTCCACGTGGCGGAGAACACAAGGAAAGGAGCGAGAATAGATCGAGGGATGCCTCAAATTTCATCCTGTAATAAAGGAAGACATTCACTTGTCCTTGAAGTTGGAAATGGATTCTATAGAAATATGAACCTACTATTAGATAGGAACATTTATTTGACAATATAATCAGTTTAAGTTTATCAGTTAGTTGGAAATGTTTTTGTTTATTTATTTCAATTTAAAGCGATATGTCCCTCTAGGGACACTTGCACTGTCATACATGTATGCCTTTACATTTGTCTATATATATTGTTGCGTGGGATCCCAACCAATCTCTGGGCACGACTGCTTCCTCCGCCGCGGAGTAGCTCCTCCTTGCTGGCACCCCGATTTGCTCTCCTGAGTTCCACTGCTCGAGTGGAAACTCCCTTCTCCTGGCAGTATCTCTCGGCCTTACCACTGGTGGGGGGACACGAGAGACTTACCAGAAGAGCAGCAGCAGCAGCAGCAGCAGTAGACTGGCGATGAAGGCAGTGGCAGATAACGACAGGAGGCAGCACGCAGACTTGAAGCACTTCTTTATTGTCATATATCACTAAACATTACATATAACTTGAATAATAAACAACGGGTATTTACATTACGCCACCTCCTGGGGCCAATATAAAAAGGTATTTACAGTCAGGAGAGGTGGCCTCCGCAGGAAACGGGACCACAGCAGTCGGCGACTTCCGCATCAGTTGCGGATGCAAAACAGGCGAACGCGCCATCTACTGGCGGAGGTTACAAGTGCTCCTCTCGTAACACTACCTCCCCCTTAAACCAGATCGTCCCGATCAGGTCCAATTAGTCCTATCTCCCTGGTAACAAGCCAGTCTTCCCAAATGCACCACCTTGGCCTTTGATTTAGAACTTCGCTGGATACGGTAGACCAAATCATTGATCCTTTTGATGATCTTGTAGGGCCCTTTCCAAACTGCCATTAACTCCGGTGAAAGTCCCTTTTTTCTTTTTGGATGAAACAGCCATACTAAATCATGTTGTCCAAATCCATCGTGGTTCGCCCTTTGGTAATAGCGAGTCCTCATCCGGTGGCCTGCCATGCGAATCTTGGTCCCAACCAATTCGTGAGTCTCCAACAGAAGACCCCTTATCACTCCTCTGGACCTAGTTTTTGGTCCTTTGCTTGCGGCACACCTGTCGCATTCTTTGCACCACCTTTCCACATCCTCGTGATAGTAGACCCAATAGAATCTCTCCCTAACTTTCTTCAGCATTTTATTAATGCCAAAATGAGCCCCCGAGACTCCACCGTGTATTTCCCGAAGGACATTGGGAACCTGGACCTTAGGGACTACTAGCTGCATGGTTTTACTCTTTCCATCGGCACTTTCCCAAATTCTTTTCAGCAGTCCGTTTTCTATACTGAGGGAGTCCCACTGTGACCACAAGGTCTTCAATTCGGGGCTCTTGTCGGATATCATTTCCCAGCTTGGTCTTTCATTCCCCCTTTCTTTCCATTCCAAGATTGGGCCGACGTTGGGATCCCGTTGCTGGATAGTCCTACAACTTTCAGAGGTCCAATCGTCGCTCGGCACCATAGTTTTCCTCCTTGAGATTACCCCATGTTCATCAAATTTCTCACAATGCCTGCAGTCGCCACAAGGTCCTCTGGAGAGAGCATCTGCATTGCTATGTTTTCTTCCAGGCCGGTCCATAACGTTGGAAGAATTTAGTTTCCCTGGCTGTCTCTGGTCGGGCAGCCTGACGGTGCACTGCCTCTTCAGATGACCATGTCGTCCACAGCGGAAACAGGGCCCAGCCGATCGTCTGCCAGGCCTGCCGGTCTCTTCTAGCCGTTCTAGTCTCTTCAGTATCTCCTTAATGGCGTTCGATTTCCCACCGCCTCCAGTGGTGCTTTGTTCCACAACTAATTCTGCACCAGGGACCCGTGGATGCCCCGATTCCCTTTTTATTTCACGGATAGACACAATATTGTGGGGCGGGTTCACCACAGCCAACGGTTGCCCCATAACGTTGGCAGAATTTAGTTTTCCGGCTGTCTCTGGTCGGGCAGTCTGACGGTGCACTGCCTCTTTAGATGACCATATAGTCCACAGCGGAAACAGGGCCCAGCCGATCGTCTGCCAGTCCTGCCAGTCTCTTCTAGCTGTTCTAGTCTCTTCAGTATCTCCTTAATGGCGTCCGATTCCCCACCGCCTCCAGTGGTGCTTTGCTCCGCAATTAATTCTGCACCACGGACCCGTGGGTGCCCCGATTCGCTCACTCGGTAGGCCGCCTCCACCTCCAGGGCGCGAACCAGCGCCTCTCTTGATTTATCGAAAGAAGCAAGTCGTAGCACTCTCTGGACTTCTACGTCTCGAATACCATCGATAAACGTCTGGGCGGCCAATTGGTCAGGGAAATCAATGGGGGCGCCAGGGTAGGCCAGATGACAGAGCCTCTTGACATCAGCTTCAAACCCCTGCAAACTTTCCCCGACTTTTTGTCTTCTTAGCTTAAGTTGAGCTTGGTATACCTGCCTTAAATGTTGTTCTCCATATCTCAACTCAAGTTCTCCCATCAACATCGCATAACTCTGTTGATCTGCACTCGGAACCGCCTGAAGCAGATCTAAGGCCGGCCCCCGAAGAGCCACAATCAAATTTGTAACTTTTTCGGTCTCTCCCCAGCCATTGTTGAGAGTCACTGCTTCGAATTGTCGCCTAAAACCCTCGAGTGAAGTTTGTCCGTCAAAGGTAGGCGGAGGTATGTTGCGGCCTGTAGGGGAGATCACACCACCCTCTAGACTCTTCATGCGCGCAGCTCGATCTCCAGCCTCTTGCACTCTGTCCGGACTTCGCCAATATTATTCTCTAAGGCTGCCTGGACCCCCCCCCCGATCTCGCTTTGGAACCTAATCTCCAAATTTGTAACTTTTTGGTGGAATTCCTCCCTCTCCTGCTGTCGAAGAAGTCTTTCTTCCTCTTTCTCTTTTTCTTTAAGAACTCTTCTTTTTTCTTTAAGAAGCCTTTCTTTCTCTTTCTCTTCTTCTCTAAGAAGCTTTTCTTTCTCTTTCTCTTCTTCTTTAAGAACTCTTCTTTTCTCTTTCTCTTCTTCTTTAAGAACTCTTCTTTTTTCTTTAAGAAGCTTTTCTTTCTCTTTCTCTTCTTCTTTAAGAACTCTTCTTTTCTCTTTCTCTTCTTCTTTAAGAACTCTTCTTTCTTCTTTAAGAAGCTTTTCTTTCTCTTTCTCTTCTCGAAGCCCTTGAATCATCCGGGTGATTGTTGGCCAGCACGTTCTGCTCCGAGGCCATTTTTTGACCTCTAGTCTCGATGGGCATTCGTCAGCAACCGAAGAAATCTCACAGGGAGCCTCCTGGTGACCTCCACGAGGAAGAAGCCCACCTCTGACACCAGTGTTGCGTGGGATCCCAACCAATCTCTGGGCACGACTGCTTCCTCCGCCGCGGAGTAGCTCCTCCTTGCTGGCACCCCGATTTGCTCTCCTGAGTTCCACTGCTCGAGTGGAAACTCCCTTCTCCTGGCAGTATCTCTCGGCCTTACCACTGGTGGGGGGACACGAGAGACTTACCAGAAGAGCAGCAGTAGCAGTAGACTGGCGATGAAGGCAGTAGCAGAGTAACGACAGGAGGCAGCACGCAGATTTGAAGCACTTCTTTATTGTCATATATCACTAAACATTACATATAACTTGAATAATAAACAACGGGTATTTACATCACGCCACCTCCTGGGGCCAATATAAAAAGGTATTTACAGTCAGGAGGTGGCCTCCGCAGGAAACGGGACCACAGCAGTCGGCGACTTCCGCATAGGTTGCGGATGCAAAACAGGCGAACGCGCCATCTACTGGCGGAGGTTACAAGTGCTCCTCTCGTAACAATATTTACAATAATTTTAGGCTGTAAAGTATAGTCATATGTTTGTTTATTTGTACTTTATTAGCGAACTAATCTCCCACGACTTCTGATTGGATGGATGTGGCCTTGTTTGTATATAAGGGGAACCATAGGTATGCGGAGAACTCTTTCCGAGGAGTGAGTTGTGTGGAGATGTTGAACGCGTTTTCTGTGTCCGTGTTTGGTGATGTCCTGGCATAACTGTGTAACCCTGTTCCGCTCCCTATCAACGCTTCAATAAAAGATAAGTACCGTATTTAATATATATATATAACAAATCGTGAGTTTTTATTTACGTTTTTTGTTGTTGCTGTACTCTTGAGTGTACACTTTTTTGTTACTTTTACTTTAGGCCCTAATAAATTGCACTTTGTTTGTTATCCGTATGTTTTGTCAAGATCATTCGCATTTGTATGAAAAAGGTAAAGGGAAGCATCGCATTATTTTCCAATCAAAATCCCCAATGAATGGACCAATTTGAAGATGAAAATGTCTTGCCACCAGATTATGTCCATAGATCTTACTGGGGTAGTCCGGCTTTGAAGATAAGCCAGTAGCACAACTGACACACACAACTTAATTACCCGTAAATTGAAACATAAAATCAGAAACCTTTAAAGTATAAAAGATAATGCGCCATCTATATATGAGAAATGGAAGCACTAAAGCATGAATGTTTATTTTAAACATAAAACAAACTTCTACTGTTATTGCTGCGATGAAAAAATATTGGGAGATCTTGGTTAATCAATGGTGAACCATCCCCCAGTGGCTTCGACAATTTTAGCTAACAGACCGCTTCTTTAGAGCTCTAATACTGTATTGGACGATTTTTATTATATATGCTGCAATAGAGGTTGCAAAGCTCGATGCAAATATTAATATGTTAATCTACTGTCCTGAAACCTTATTTCCATAGTTTTCTTAAAACCCATATCTAAGATTCCATCCTTCATTGTAGTAGAGGGCATGCGTATTCGAACCACGGATCTCTCGATCTGCAGTGAAATGCTTTACCATTGAGCTATACCGCCATTTTTATTTATTTATTTTTTTTTTTTTTTATTCCTTCATTGTAGTAAATATAATCAGAATGACCCACACAATGCAGTATGATAGATCTAAGAAGCGGTCTGGTAGATTAAATTGACGAAACTTCTGGAAGTATTCACCACTGATGAGCCAAGACCTCCCATTATATTTAAATGCATCAAGGACATTAGAAGTTTGTTTTAGGTTTAAAAGAAACATTCGTGCTTTAATGGCTTCCATTCCTAAACATTAAAGTATAAAATATTGTATTATTATTAATTTTCATACTTCATATATGCCCTTAAAACCTCTCCAGTCTATATATGATATATTGACGATATAAACTCCCATCGGATTACAAAAATAGATTTTTAATTGGTTCAGGAAGGTGAGGAAGGAAACATGAAGCAGCTGTTGCAGGAGCAACAAAATGTATTGGAAAATAACTAAAAAAATAAAAGTTCGGCGTTTCATTTCCAACTCTATTTTCCTAATTGTAAACGTGTTGGCTTTTTTTATTTCAAACTTTGTTTTCCAAATTTTTAAAACGAGTTTGTTCAACTAGGTGGGAAAGTTTTGACTAGGGAAGTCCTAAATTGATCGAAATATGTAAATTTTGACTTTAATTCTGGTGTTCTTCCTTTCTTTGATATCTTCTAGTCGGCTGCTTCATTCGATTACTTTAGTTTTATTATAAACTTCCGCGGTTTTACAAGGAGCTGAACTACAACCTCTAAACAACTCAATTTGAACCATACACGTTTCTCTTCGTGGTTTTCGCCATGCTGGTTGTGTAATGCCACTATGTGTAGTGGTAGTTAGCTCTGCTGGTAAGAATTCAATAAATCAATGTAATCCATAAAAGAAAATAAGACCTAATCCAAATAATTTATTATTGTGTAACGTTTCGGCAACAACATTGTCATCATCATCAGACAAAAGAATAAGTTTTTTTTCTTTTGTCTGATGATGGTGACATTGCTGTTGCCGAAATGTCACACACTAATAAATTATTTGAATTAGGTCCTATTTTATTTTATTATAATCTATAATCCAAATTGGGCTTTATCACAATGTAATCCAATGAGTTAGTGTTTGAAAATTTGAAATTCTTTCAGTGCAAATTTTATAAATATATATATATTTTTAAATAGGCATATCCTGACTGCGCTTACATGAGCGCATGAGCTCTCATGAGCAGAGCCCCCAACCTACTGCTGAAATGTTCCAAACCTATTAAAAAGATATTTTAAGGTACTGAATTTGGTAGGTACACTCATGGACAAAACTTAAGAAAGTGAAAAGTATTTTATATCACCAGTCGTCTGTTTTTTTTTTTTCATATATGTGATGATTTAAGACCATGGAATTGTTGTAAATAGTCTAGATATCTACTACCACATGTTCCACCCCATGACTGTATATAACTTCTTATGTACTGCACATAGAAAACCTCAACTAACATCAATCTGTACCGCGTAAGAATCTAATAAAGTATCGCAACTGTACAGATAGAAGGAATGGAGACTAACAGGAGAAAGTTAAGGTTAAAACAAATCAGGCTTAGGTGAGAGTAGAAGTCAAACCTAAGAAGTAGGCCTAGAAGAGAGCCCGACTATTAATAAAGTCACAGTTAACCTTCTGACCCCGGAAACCCTGCGAGCTAAGTTTAAGCCAATATTTCCTGACAGGACCGGTGGTATCTGGTGACCGCAAAAGCTATAAAAGTAGAGAGACGCCCAATATTTCCGGAACAAGACCGGACGTATCTTCCATCAAAGAAAGCCGCAAGGCCAATTAGAGAAGACCATACCTAAGTAGGTCAACCAATAGCCAGCGGCCACGTGGCATGGTCCCGCCAATTGGGAAAGAATCACCTAAATAGGTCAACCAATTAGAAAGAAGAAAGGTCTTGGTGTTAAATCGAGAACCTAGGTTAGGCAGTCCTTGCTTGGATCCCAACGGTAACACTTGCTCTAAAGATCTCTCTCCTCTCATCCCATTCCTTCTTGACGTCAGACGCTTTTAGTGGAATCTCTGTTTGTTTATTTCACCTTTGGCCCAGCTGTGTCGCCTTCCACCACGACTGCACGGTAGAGTTGACATCGAGGTTCGTCTAGCATCAGGTAACACTGGTCCCAGAGGTCCCAAGATATCACAGACTCCCCCGTCCGAAGAGTCGACAGGATAGTGGACGCCAAGGTACAAGTAAGCAAATAGACCACTGTCTGTACAGAAAGATGGAACAGGGAAGAGAGGAGAATTCAAAGGAGCCCATGGAGTCCGATCCCGACTACGAAAGTGGCGAAAACACCACTATTCCGAAGAAAGAAACCACCCTCGGTAGGACGCAGGAAATCGCCCCCGGCCAGGAAGACGTCACGCCCCCGCCGCCGGTGTCAGATGTCCTGGGGAGTTTAGCCAGGACGATATATCAGCTCTCCTCGGCGACCGGACATCGCGAGAGGTGGAATCGCTACGATGGTTCGTACGAGGCGCAGAGCTTCTTCACCAACTACGACGCCCAAGCAGATCGGGCCCAACTACAATACTCTACAAGACTGAGAAAGCCACCAAATCTCCTGCAAGCGCCCCTCCGAGTTACCAACACGCGAACGTATGTTGCCTGCTCCCCCGACCATCTCTAAACCACGAGCCCAGCGCAAACAATGAACTCTGACCTTCCCAATGAACCTCCAACCATGGCACAAGACCAGGACTGTCCCGACATACAAGGCAGCACAACAGTAGGTTCCTCCTTCTATAATTTTTGTTGAACAATTGCTCGTTCGAGCTGAACTGTCCAATAATGTAAACCTACCTCTACTACTTGATACAGAAGCATCTATCGCTATAATTAGTCGGAATACTTTTAAAATAATAGAAATCAGTTTGTAAAAGAAAAATACCTGTCCACCCATTTAACTTAACTATTAACGCCATAGCTAACAATATTTTCACCATAGACTATATCTCTTTGATCTTAAAAATAAGTAACATAACGCAAAACCTAAAATTCCATATCCTAGATACACCCGTGCCTTTTGGCATTTTATCCCTAAATTCCGTAAAAAGATTTCTACTAATTATAAACTGTTCTCAGCTACTCCTGTATCAAGATAATGTACCTCTACCAACTACCTTGTACAAATTCACCTCGTGCAAGCAACACGTGTCCCATGGACAGGTTAATACAACTGTCCCATTTACTAAATTTTCCCCTCCTGGAACGGGTTGCTCACACGTGGTGAACTCCAACGCTCTTATTTGGTCTTATTATAATGTTCCTAATCCCATTTTCAACGCCCCTATGTCCTTTTCTTTCATAGCTTTAGACAGAAATAACCTAAGTCACAGCCTTCCAAAACTATTCCAATCGTTAAATTCCCACATAACTACACTCCTTCCCTTTACATGCATATTTAAATATCGACAAATCGCTCTTAACAAAATAAACAACACCCTCTCACATCACTTTTTCTAATTGGCAACAAATTTTTAGTGCGCGACTTCACATCCAAATCCAATTTCGAGCAACACAAGCTTCATAAACGTCGCCCTACTAAACACACACAATCTTTTTTTTTCTCACATTAAACGTGTCATATCCACTAACAATATAAAAATTATCGATATGTTCGTACAACCAGAACCCATGACTTTAGTAAATTTGTTATTCATAGTAAAACAGGTTAGATTTTGTACAAAACAAAGACTTCACGTGACACCTTTTCATTTACAATTTTTACGCTTCGTGTCACAGCGCCACACCACTAAACTCTTTCAATTTTCAGGCCAAAGACGCCTTCATCACGCCTGTGACACATTTAACCACACATTGTCCACGTAGATAGTCGCAATTTCATTCAATTCTAACCCGATATCATTGAATAACATTTTTACTAAGTCCGCCAAAAACCAATCGATTTAATATCAACAGATACAATATCCGAATTCTCGAAATACAAACACAAATCTAACAAATGCTTGAACACACGGAATAATTCAACCTCTGTATCTCCCTATGTCAATCCCATAACGCTTGTCACCAAACGTGACAAATCCAAACGCTTTTGCGTTTACAATAATAGAAATAAAATCTCCGAGCGTATTCCGAATTAACATACCCAATGTCACTAATTCATGGCCATCAGAAAACCAGGCGTTTCCAAAGATGGGAGACAACCACCAAGCAAGCTGCCCCCACAAAGGGCCTCTGACCCAAATAAATATGCCCGCCACCGCCGGAACTAGCTAATAATAAATTCGAAGGGAGATGGACAAACAAATAGCCGACATCTTGTTACATCCGTCGCCACCCCGATGTCACTCTAATGGATTTTCGCTACCTATTAAATTAAACATTAGTGCGTACATTTACTAACAAATCTGGTCACTAACATTCTCTCACCCTCGATTAACTTGTCCACTTAACATCGACACTTAGAACCAAGGACAACATTTTACCTAAAAATCACACACACCCACACATGTTTAAAAAAAAAAAAAAAAACAACAACAACAACCCTTTATCGGTTAGAATAGATCGCCGTGTTTCTCCTGCACACACAGAATAAATGCCGCTTTAGGAAGAATCACGTTTTCACCTAAACGTGGCGCAGGGAACAAAAAATCGACAACATTAGGACTCAGTGAGTTTCACAGTTAGAAACAATGTGATCCACGAGTCGCATCAAACATAAAACAAATACGATAAGTTAGAAAAACTTAGGCCAACAAGACCAAAGATATCAATCGAGGACAATTTAAAGCTCTCTCCACCCATCCTAAAAAACAGGAACATTACGTTTGGCCTACAACTTTCCATTCTTTCACGATATATAACTTCTATGTATAATCTTACTTGCTCTTCTTTCTCGATGAACATTTTTTAAAATTTTTCATTTTAATAATCTTGTATATAATCATTATATAGCTCTTATAATTGTTTTTTTAACGTCAACCAATCAGTTTAGATTATTGTCATTTTATTTTATTTTTCTTTACCAAAACTTATTTACTTTTGCTTTATGACTCTATTCTATAATCAACTTTATATTTTATCTTTCATATCTAATAATCTCAAGTTTATATTTCATGCTTATATGACTAATTTGCATTTTGTCATTTTATATTTTCTCTCACTTTATAAATTAGATGTTTTATTTACATTGTTTCATCTTCCGCTACCATGTCAATGCTATCGAGTATATTATTGCTCATTATTAATTTTCATTTAATATTTTCACTTTCTATTACCCCTTATATACTGCTGTAGTGTGTTAATCTTTGTATCATATCATCACTATTTTTACTTTTTTTTTAAAGATTACTTTGCATTTAACTTCGCAATTCTATTTTCGATTTTTCAAATCCTTTAACGCTATATGCAAAGCCGTAATCTCGCAATTTTATATCTCAATTATATATTCTTTTATAATCAAACTAAAAATCATGATCTAAAAACAGGGCAATCTTCAATAACCTCTTAAACAACCACTTTAAAGGTTACTTCTTAATAAATACTAACCCTTTTCCGCAGGAACTTTTAACTCCTTCGCAGGCTAGACTTGACCTACTTTGATTTCGTAATTAACAATCTTGACACACCGTCCCCCAGATTTACCTATCCCTACTTCTGGCTTGGATACGTGCAAATTGTATTTTTTTATATATTCCAGGGCACTCTCATGCCACACGCTGGCACATCTTTTTTTTTATTTTACTCTTTTTCTCGCTAAGCCCCTGACGACTCTAATTAAAACTTTGATTTCTGGTCACTGATCTTCGCCCTCTTTATCCTGCATGCGTACGTCTTAACGACTTTTACTAAAACCCATAACAATCCCCTTATCTTACTTTTCGATTGTGGTACTGTAACTTTATTAGGTCCTTAAATTTACATGTGAAACATGGCCTAGGTTTTCCGCGCCGTGCACATTAAATGGTTTGGGACTTGAGTCAAAGTGACATTGCCTCAACCAAGTAATAACTAACCCCTCAACCCTTTCTAACGCCCATCACGAAGAGATCATGATTTACCCATCCAATCATTTATAGTTTTACCTATCATCATTATATGCTCTCTATTAAATATTTTATTCATATTTTTATTTTTACTTGTATGTTTAATATTAGTTGTTTATGCTTTATTATCTCTTATGGATATACCGAAATCAACCCCATGTTATATACCAACTCACTTTAATTAATTTCTAAAAAAATTACTTCCTTAATCACAGTCTTCCTATTCCGCTCTCTTAAATCCCTCCATATGAACCCTCTCACATCCGGGCCATCTGTGATGATTTAAGACCATGGAATTGTTGTAAATAGTCTGGATATCTACTACCACATGTTCCACCCCATGACTGTATATAACTTCTTATGTACTGCACATAGAAAACCTCAACTAACATCAATCTGTACCGCGTAAGAATCTAATAAAGTATCGCAACTGTACAGATAGAAGGAATGGAGACTAACAGGAGAAAGTTAAGGTTAAAACAAATCAGGCTTAGGTGAGAGTAGAAGTCAAACCTAAGAAGTAGGCCTAGAAGAGAGCCCGACTATTAATAAAGTCACAGTTAACCTTCTGACCCCGGAAACCCTGCGAGCTAAGTTTAAGCCAATATTTCCTGACAGGACCGGTGGTATCTGGTGACCGCAAAAGCTATAAAAGTAGAGAGACGCCCAATATTTCCGGAACAAGACCGGACGTATCTTCCATCAAAGAAAGCCGCAAGGCCAATTAGAGAAGACCATACCTAAGTAGGTCAACCAATAGCCAGCGGCCACGTGGCATGGTCCCGCCAATTGGGAAAGAATCACCTAAATAGGTCAACCAATTAGAAAGAAGAAAGGTCTTGGTGTTAAATCGAGAACCTAGGTTAGGCAGTCCTTGCTTGGATCCCAACGGTAACACTTGCTCTAAAGATCTCTCTCCTCTCATCCCATTCCTTCTTGACGTCAGACGCTTTTAGTGGAATCTCTGTTTGTTTATTTCACCTTTGGCCCAGCTGTGTCGCCTTCCACCACGACTGCACGGTAGAGTTGACATCGAGGTTCGTCTAGCATCAGGTAACACTGGTCCCAGAGGTCCCAAGATATCACATATATATATAAGAAGACAGAGGTAATTTTGTTTACACTTGGTTATCTCGTGTTTCTTCAATAAAGGTTTCTGTTTATCAACAATCTTTCAGAGTTATTGTCTGAATCCCGATATATACATTTTGAAAGGAAAAAACTTCCTTAAGTTTTGTCCATAAGTCTATATTCTGTGTGTTTGGTAGAAACTCTATTGGAAAAATTCTGAGGCATGAAAAGGTAAAATCTTCAACCAGAATCTTCCTCTTTCTTCGGAAATGGTCAGTGCGCCATCTATCGATCTCCTCTCTCTTCAATCATTTTGTAATTTTCCTTTCTAAATATTGTTCGAAGCGCGCGTCCAATAAGTCGACCGTGATTGGACGCTGAGGCGGGGCAAATATTTTGTTCGCGTTGAGAAGATTTTCTAAAAGACTTCCAGCCATCATGGAGATTTGGGTTCTGTTTTCCTGTTTATGTACCTTTGGTCATTCCATTTTAGTGTTTTAAGAGGCAACTTTGTTAACATTTTTTTACTGAAAAATGTTTATATGTTTTTTTTTTTTTTTTTTTTTTTTTTTTTTGCGATACCATTCTTTATTTATTTTGATCTCAAAGGATTGTATTTATCTTCAGATTCCTATTAAGTAAGAATTATTTAATTTCATGAAATATGCGCGACATCTAATTTCAAAATTATAAACTATCTACGCGTGTAGGTTTTGTTTTTGAAAGTTTAAACAATTTCAATTATCGGATAGCCCTTCCAATAGTTTATCATCATTGCAGTAAGAGGATAGAGTAAGAAATTATTTATTACCAAAAAAGAAAACCTACGAGCGTAGTTTTATATGAAATATATATTTTTTCTAATATAGGAATTTTTTTTTACTATACATAGCTATTAATTTTTCTGAAGTATTTTTATGTATATTATGTAAAATTCTTCTATTATAAAGTATTTTTTAAATATCTCAATAAGTAATTTCTCATTTGAAATTTTGACAATATAGGGATATACTTTGGTGTTAGAAAATTGAATAAATTACTTACAGCAGGTTTATATATATACATGTATATATTTATTGAGAGTTTTCAAGACCCGGAAATTTTCAATAAATATATATTATTTTAAACTTGCGGCAAGTCTCTCTCTCTCTCATTTAATTAAATTTCCGTCAACAAAAAGTAACTTACTTATCAAACAAAAATATTCAAATCGAAAACATCTTCTACCAATCAGAGTACTCCTCCTTGTCATTTTTGTATAATTTTGTTGATTATTCAATTTGTACAAATTACACCGAAATACCAAATATGCAAAATAAACTCTGAGATAAAAATGACAAAAACTCTAACAAGACTTAGAATAAAACACTATAAAGGAATGACAATACATCCAGATGGCACAAGAACCTATAGTACATGCAACAACTGTCCTGGTGTGGAACTAACACCTACTCACATATTCTCATGCCCAGCAATGGCCAGAAAATTGTAGAAAATTGACATGGACCCAGAGCAGCAGCTTTACACACCCAAGATAGTGGATATTGCTGCTGCTGTGATAGAGATGCATTAAGACATCTGAGGCTCTTCATTGGGCACGACAACAACAACAACACTGAAAGACCTTAGTGTTATACCAAAGTGATTTGTTGCTTCGATAATAAGTTTTACACACCAAACTATATGCTTTATTACAAACCCAATATTTCCGTGTTCCCTTGTCAAGATAAACTAACTCAGACTCTAAAATAAGCAGAATCTGAATATTGTGTCTGGTTAATGGGACAATTTTCCTCGTCCTTAAATTTCCAAAACTCCATCAAATAAATTCCTAAACAAAGTTCTTTGGTTTCAAAGATTCTCTTTTTACAATTGCCAAATAGCGAGAGGGGAAAATAACGGGAATTGATTTACGTTTTACTTATATAGATGTGACATCAAGAGAGTTTGAATTTTATGTGGATTTGTATATTGGTTAGTGATTATTCAAATTCGAGCTTAACATCGAATGATAGAAGGTTTGACCATTGCTCTCATTAAAGATGTATTCTTTTAACAATGGTATTAAATAGATTTTCCCTCTAGTTGTGAAAGGTATCTACTTTCTTACCCCAGGTAGGTAAATAGGTATTAGATAGATGATAGATTTTTTGAAATGTCATATTTCATGTCTTCGCTGCATGTCGCAGAACACCTCGGTGTCGGTCTCGGTGTTGACACTGACGTTCATCAGCGTGGACCGCTGGTACGCCATCTGTCGCCCGCTGCGGTTCAAGAGTACGGCGGCCAAGGCCCGCACGGCCATTGGTGTCATCTGGGCGGTGTCGCTGGGGCTGGGCGCGCCGGAGCTGGCTGTACTGACGACCCGAGCGCGGCCCGGACTGCGGGTGCCCACTCCGCTACTGACGGACTGCGCGCCGTCCTGGTCCCCGCGACACAACCAGGCCTACCAGCTGCTGCTAGTCGCCGTACTGTACGTCCTTCCCTCCGCCGTCATGGCCTTCGCCCACGTCCAGATCGCCCGCGTGCTCTGGAGCAAGGACATCGAAGTCCACAGGAAAGGTGAACATCTTATCTCCAAACCAATTTTTTTAAAAGGAAGTCTCTAACTAATTTCTAGATTAAAATATACGATTTTATTGATGTGTGAATGCTATAAGATCTCCCATGAGCCATCAATCTGCCAAACGATCAACGACTTGAACGACCTTTTCGTGAAATAAAAAATTCCTGATGGAGTGTATCAAACCTCCAATGAACGGCCTCCTCGAAAAGAGACAAAAAGTTCTCAATTGAAACATTCTTCCATGAAGAGGTTATACGGTATCATAAATTTTACAATGAAGTAAATAATTTATAAAATAAAAGGATTTAAAAGCGCGAATGTTTCCTTTATACATAAAACGAACTTCTACTGTCCTCACTGCGATGAAAAAATATATTGGGAGGGCTTGGCTCATCAGTGGTGAACCCTCCCAGCGGTTTCGCCAATTTAATCCACCAGACCGCTTCTCAGAGCTCTAATATTGTATTGGATCATTCTGCTTTTATATGCTACACTGAAGGATGGAATCTTAGAAATGGTTTTCAAGTAAACTATGGACATAAGCTTATAGGACAGTAGAATTATATTCAAATATTTGCTTCGAGCAATGCTCTTCGGCAAACCATAAAGACAAGGTCATTAGGAATAAATTAACACAAAGCAATAACGCGCCATCTATACATATAAAATAAAATGATTTAAAAGCGCGAATGTTTCCTTTATACATAAAACGAACTTCTACTGTCCTCACTGCGATGAAAAAATATATTGGGCCACTGATGAGCCAAGCCCTCCCAATATATTTTTTCATCGCAGTGAGGACAGTAGAAGTTCGTTTTATGTATAAAGGAAACATTCGCGCTTTTAAATCCTTTTATTTTATATGTATAGATGGCGCGTTATTGCTTTGTGTTAAGTAAATAATTTGCTGAGGATTTCCTTTCGACATATCTTTGATTGAGAGTTACTCACATGCGTTTGTAACACACACACACACACAAAACGAATCATCTCTATCAAATGTTGAGTGATAACGATGAGTAGAATTGATTTGTCTTACACATAGAGCTATGGGATATGTGTTGAGAGTGTATGCGGCAGAATGTTCCGAGGCCTCCACGGCACCAATGGCCATCAAGGCGCGGCCCCCACATCTACTGGCCTGTTGCTCGCGAGCCGGTGGCCAGATGCGATCGAGGAGGAAAGCCGCGCGGATGTTGATCGCCGTCGTGGGGCTGTTCTCTCTATGCTACCTCCCCGTGCACCTCATCAACGTCCTCAGGTCTTTTAACTCACTCTCTCTCTCTCTTTAACTAGATGGCGGGGGTCGGTGGAAGGATGGTCTAAACCGATGGTTTTCGTCCGCTACGACCCGAGATCGAATCCCGCATTGGACACTTTTTTCTTATTTAAAAAAATGCTCCAATGGTCCCTGATACTTGCAAAAGTCCAACCCCACCAGCGAGTGCAAGTAATCAAACCGTCCTATGTTGCCCATATGGTCGAGTGCATCGGTGGTTCATCAAGTTCTGCCCACGCAGAAGATTTAAATTCATCAATTCCTTTTCAAAACGGATATTAATCCATCATCTTTCCTGAGTGTTTTCCTTAGTTAGAAATTCTAAAGACCTGGAGGCGAATTTATATAACTCCTTTCTACAACGATAATACTTATATTTGAAATTACATCAATCAATCACAAATCAAATCACATATTTTATCAATTCAAAGCTTCATAAAAAGAGTAAGGCAGTCTTCTGATATACAACTAAATGTACGCAGTAGATATATACCCAATTAAAGAAACAACAAAGAATGAGTGGGCGAACAGAATGGATCCTCAGTGCACCTGACAGGTTCTTTACTTCTTCTAATTACCTTCTACCCCATGCTAATTAGGCCGCTCTGCAAGAGGAACATTTAATTAGATTCGCTAAATGCGGAGTCAAAACCACAAATAGCGACTCACTTGCTTCACTTGAACGCCAACTTTTGAATACGTAAAATATTTGAGGCATCTCTGAATACCATATTTAGGCCGGGTCATTCAGCATATTTCTTCCTATTTCATGATATCATCTTTAAAATATGTTATGTCTTTGCTATTTACTCTGTGTATATTGTTGCATCAATTTTATTGCGCCCTACATTTATTCAAAATATTCTATGATATTTAATATTTATTCAAAACAGATTATATACAAGAGTATCATTCCTTTTTATAGTTTCATTCTTTTTGTAATATTTTTATTGTATATATCTTGGTTGGTTATTGGAGTGAGAGAGGACCTAGAAGAAGACTGCTGATCACGATATACGAGGAAGACAACGAATAAATAAACACAATGACTTTGAAGGGTAATTTACTTTTATTTACTTTTCTTCATTTGCTTTAAGTATGGAAACCCGCTCTGGAAACGTGTATAACACCAATAAAGAGGAACCAAGGTGGATGACCCTGCAAAGCTGCAACTTGGTGCAGCACTATTTGTTCTTTGTTGTAGCACAATTTACATAGTTTCAGTTTAACTTATTTGTGCTATAAATAGGACATATGGATTATGTTAAGGAGTCCAGTCCAGTGTTAGAAGTCGAGTAGTCTTGTGACTTTAGTTGTATACTGTAGTTGTGGCTTGGCAATGAATAATAATTGTTCAGGTATAAGAGTTGTTTCGTGGCTCAGTGCGACACGAGACAATATATCTCTCATACTTGATACAGTTTAATATTTAAGGACAAAGGGATTATATTCTTAGAAGCAAAATATTGGTGGCAATATTTTAACACTGATCTTAGTCACAATCCCAGTTATTTGGGGGTCGGTGGAAGAATGGTCTAAACTGTTGGTTTTCGACCGCTACCCGGGTTCGATTCCCGCATTAGGTACTTTTTTCCTGATTAAAAAAAATGCCCCAATGGCCCCCCATTATTGCAAAAGTCCAACTCCACCAGCGAGTGCAAGTAACTAAACGGGGCTCTGGCACATTTGTAAGTGCAAAGTCGAACTGATTTTCACATGTGTAGACATGTGGGGCACTTACAGTAAAAACAGTCGCCTACTTCTACCTACCATGATTATTATGGCCTGTATCACGTGTACTAGGGATAAGAAGAAAAAAACAACCTCAGTTACAAATTGATTCAGGCAAAGTATTTATAATGATAAATTGCTGAAAATGTGCTAAAAACCGAGGTCTTCCATTATCTTCAACTATATTAAAAATATATTTATCTAATAAGGTAGAATAATTGCTGGAACTATCGGAATTTCAGTTCGTGCGCTGCAATGCTGAACTTATTGGACAAAATAAAGGTTCATCTTCCACTCAACCCATTTTATAATTTTTATACAATATACGATAATATATATTTAATTAATTCTTGTATATTATACTAACCTATTAAAACATTCGTGGGGTTTTCTGATTCGTTATGTATGGTAAAAATATAAACATATTTATTTTATGCTACATGAACTCAGTAGAATTTAGTTTAAATATATAAGGATTGAAAGATTACGTGAGGAGCTTCTTTTTAGATTTATTGCGAGCTTTTGTACCTTCCGGTTCTTCAACAGGCATGGATATCCATGCTTACTATGCCCGTTGAAGAACCAGAAGGTTCGAAAGCTCGCAATAAATCTAAAAAGAAGCTCCTCATGTAATCTTTCAATCCTTATATATATTTATTTTAGATTAAATTAATATTGTCACGTGGAAAATTAGGAAAGACAAACTCCAGAATGACACAGCTCTCTCGTGAGGTAACCCTGATTCCTGGAACAGTACGACAGCAATTTATTTAAGGCAAGAACAAAATGTAAATGATAAAAAAGATAAGCAATGAGGGAAGTTTACAGAGTATCAAAATATAAACATCAAAAATGATACTCTGTTGACAAAATAATAAATACTTTGCTACAATATATAGCTCGCTAAAAAACCTGGGCTCAGCTGGCCCGGCTAATAGTACCCTGTAAGGGCTCCTAATCCAGGGATACAGGATGAGCAGCGTTTGTACTCCATGTTAAGAGCAGCTGCACATGGCGTCTGTTCCTCATGTCAGAGGCGGCCATTTCTTTTGGAGCTAAGTTGGCTTGCCACTGAGTAGTGCTCCCAGTCTTAATGACAAAGGGAGACGAATTGTACTTCACCCAGATCCTAATATGATTGAGTGGAGATAAGGAAGAAGAAATATGTCTCAAACTGCGCCGGGGTTAAGTGATTCGTTTAATTGTATTTACTTACATTATATAAGTTTGAATTAACGCAAATATCCCTAACAGAGATATTGCGTTTTGTGTAACTCCATAAAAAATAATTAGAGTATAAAATAAGAGAATTATCATGAAATTAAATATTCAAATGAATGAAAAAAAAAATGCATCGGCCGGGAATCGAACCCGGGCCGCCCGCGTGGCAGGCGAGCATTCTACCACTGAACCACCGATGCTTGTAAACAAGTATATAATTAGGATATAAAAGGAAGAGACCGGCCACTATGACCTAGAAACAGTGAGGGGAGACCATAGTGACCGCTGGTCAACTGTGTCTAGCACCACGACATCATCCCCTCGATATCCCAATATAACACAATTTATAATACAATATAATGCGGCTATGCTTATAGAACGACGTTAACAAGTTTTACCACAAATTTTTCTTTTTTACAGAACGAAAAATTGTAATTTTCATTATTTAAGGAGAAATAAAGACTATTCCTATCTTTGGGGATGTAGTATGAAAGGATGAATTGTGAAGAGTAATAATGAACGGAAAAATAAAAGTGTCCAGGGATGGGAATTTTATTTTTCCGTTCATCATTACTCTTCACAATTCATCTCTATTCATACTACATCCCTAAAGGATGGAAATAGTCGTTATATCTCCTTTAATTATGCAAATTACGAATTTTCGTTCTTAAAAAAAAAAGAAACTTTTGCGGTGAAACTTGTTAAACATCGTAATATAACACAATGATGTCACGAACTACAATTTGTCATCTTTTGGACCCTATATAATCTACATTGTCATTTTCTATCTCAAGTCTCCTACAAGGTTCAGTCGAAACTCACAGTGTATCTGACAATCATGTGATTTCTGTCAACATTTGCTGTATCACTGAACTTTAATCAGTGAATAAAGTTAATGGCTCAGTACCTAGGCGATGTGATAATAATACTAACAGCTACTATGATATTTCTTTGGTTTAACATCTAGTTTGATCTGGTTTACCTTGGTATTTTCTAATTTCTCAACTCCCGATGTTGTAGAGACCCATTAACAATTTGCCTATTGGGTAGTGAATGGGATATGGTTTGAACCTGCAACATCCTATGGTACAATGCCACAATACAACTCATATATAGAGCAATGGGAAGAATACACGATACTTTTGATTGTGTAACTGGAATCTGCTGATGGCTTACGCCATCTATCAAAATATATACAGTTCTTTCAATCCGGAATAAATGTTAAAACGCTTGGTAAATAAAACACGTTTCGGGATAGTGGTCTTTTTCAGCATAGTGCAGGCTACATACTTACTACCTAATAAGGAACTTATAGAAATTTCTTTATGCTTTAGGGAAATTGTATTTTAGAAAAAAAAAACTCAAAAGACTAAACAGAGTCTAATCTAGTCAAAGTATTCATCAAGTATAATTGTTAAGAGTTATTCATAAAATAAACAAAAATTAACAATGGCCATTTATTTTTGTTACAAAAACGAGCGTTCGAGCTACAAAGTTCTTCTACTGGGTTTTCATATTTCTCCAATTAACAGCGCCGTAGCTCGAAAACTCGCTTTTTCAAATAAACAAAAAGAAAAGCATTGTCATTTTTTTTTAATTAAATTTCTAATTAAAACAGAGTCTATACAGGAAGCGTCTGTACCAAAGTTATAAAAAAAAAAACATCGTTTACAATGTTTTGTATTCAGGTACCTAGGAAGGATATCGTAGCGCTAACCTCAGTTGACCAGCGGTCATTACGTCCGTTTCTCTTATATATAGGTCATTCTTGGCTGGTCTCTTATTTTATACTATAATTATAACTTTGTTTACAAGCATCGGTGGTTCAGTGGTAGAATGCTCGCCTGCCACGCGGGCGGCCCGGGTTCGATTCCCGGCCGATGCATTTTTTTTTTACCATACTTTTTTTTTTTTTGAGAAAATTGATAGAACCTTTTTTGTAAAGGACAAAGTGTCATTTATATTAAAAACATCAAGTATCCTTTAGAGAGGGTGTCTTCACACTGGAGAGCAGTTAAAATGATCATTTTGGCGATGAATTTGGACTTTGTAGAAAAGTGTCTTTCTAGCGGGAATGTTCTCTCATGGAGATTCTATTCTATGTTCTTTCAACATTTTTATTCCATAAAACGAACTTTTCAATAAATCCCTACTCTATCATGTTTTAAAAATATTGTGTGTTAAGACCGGTGTTTTAAAATTGTTGTTTATTGTTTTTTTTTTAATCCTTAGTACACGTGGTACAAGTCAAGATAATCATGGTGATTAAAAGTTGGTGAATGTTTTCACTGTAAGTGCACCACATGTCTAAACATGTTAAAAACAGTTCGACTTTTTGCACTTAAAAGTGTGCCAGAGCTTCGTTTGGTTACTTGCACTCGTTGGTGAGGTTGGACTTTTGCAAGAATTGGGAAGCTTTTTTTTTTTAATGAGAAAAAATTGCCCAATACGGGATTCTATCCCGGGTCGTAGCAGTCGAAAACTAACGGTTTAGACCACCCTTCCATCGACCTCCTAAAATTTGAAATTGTTGTATATATATATAGTCATACGAAAATTACGATTTACTTTTATAAAATATTTTTTAAAAATCTTACGCAATATGTTTTGTTGTATATATTCTGGATTTCGGGATTATAGGCAAAGAAAATTTGGTGGCATCGGAAAGCTAAATGAATTCGTAGATGAAAAAAAAAAAGAGAAATAAAAAATTGTAATCTATTTTGTAGATATATATATCGTATATTTTAAACTGTATAAAAATGACACTTTTAGTATATGTCACATATCTTCCAATTAGTTAGAGCCGATGCCTTATAAGATCCTACCCTTCTATTAAAATGTACACTGTTTCTATTTGCTACCACCCCCATATTTTGTATGTATGCTATATCTTTATTAATAATACCTGTAAACCCCTATTTTCATTTAAACTAAAATTGGTGACGACAAAATAAAAATCCAATGAGCGGTCAGCTGGGGACAGAGGAGGAAAATGCCAACGCCCAGACAGATGGGCCCCCCTCCCTCCAGGGATTTATATAGACGACCCCTGTAAACAGGACAGGTTTTGGCAGGAGGTCAGCAGATGTTCTAGGGTGTGGCGATCGGCAGGCGGCTTCTGTCTCGCACACAGTCTCTCTCTCCATGTCTCGGTGATAAGCATCCAAGTTTGTGTCATGGCCTCTACCTCTGTCCCGTGGGCTGTCCCCCATCACTCTCGGTGCTAATATCCAGCCCTGCCTCTGCTTCTTGTTGCCCGCGTGTGGGAAGAACATCAACACTCGCCTCACGTACACGACTGCCAGCTTATCCATACGTCAGCAGGATCACATTTGTAACAATATTACATATACAACTCTCTTTTGAACTGGGAAAGAGAGGGAAGGAAATTTTGAGTGAATTGCTTTTGTATGTTTGTCTTTTTTCTCCTTGACCTTTCTCCTTGTATATAGCCCTATTTGTTATGATGTAAAGAAATGTATTGACGCAAATATCCGTGAGTTTGGGATATCGCGTTATAGGTTGTTTATAAAGTGTTGTATATATAAATATTTTAAGAGAGTAATTTGTTAAATAAATCAATGTTTACTGTTCACTTACAGCAATGAGAAACATGTAAGAAGAATGATGAGGTTCATCAGTGGCTCCCTCTAGCTAGCTTTATCCTCAGAACCCTATTGTATTCAATTGTTCTGCTTATATAGCTTATTGTAGCTAAGTAAAATTAATCAACAATTGAATCAGAAATACAAAAAGAACGTGTTTTAAAAATAAACAATTCGATGATGATAAATAGCAAATAAGATCAATAACAAATAAGATAAGATAAGCAACATTTGAAGGCAAAAAATCTACGATTGCAAAAACGAATAAATTAAAAATAAATAAATCCATTAATATTTGGAAAATAAAAATAAAACGATCATTTGAAATAAAAAATAACGAAATTTTTGTTATATAGATGGCTATTTATACACTGCGTGACATTGAAAATGGAACACCAAGAAATAGTGGCCAGAAAGTGATGAAACTCGGCAGACAGAGAGAGACAGGGACGAACAATAAGTGATCTTTATTTCAAAATGATAGTTATAATACAGAGCGAGAACGGCGTCGGCTTAGTAGCAAGTAGGACCACCGCGGACGGCGATGCACGCAGCAACACGTCAAGGTAGAGAGTCAATCAGAGTACGGATGGCGTCCTGAGGGATGGCTCTCCATTCCCTCTCAACCATTTGCCAAAGTTCGTCTTCTGAACGCGGCTGTGGCAAGGCATGCAAACGGCGTCCAATGATGTCCCAGACGTGCTCGATTGGTGAGAGATCAGGAGAGTACGGTGGCCAGGGAAGCATCTGTACATCTTGCAGAGCTTGTTGGCTAATGCGAGCAGTGTGCGGTCGGGTGTTATCCTGCTGATAAAGGGCATTGGGTACCCCCTGAAGGTAGGGGAGTGTCACCGGTCGCAGCATATCATCAACGTATCGTTGGGCCGTCATAGTGCCCTGAATACGAAGTAAAGGTGACCTGGAATCATACGCGATTGCGCCCCAAACCATGATTCCACGTTGTCGCACGGTGGGGCGTTCCACAATTGCTGCCGGATTGGACCTTTCTCCACGTCGACGCCACACGCGTACACGGCGACTATCACTGGACAAGCAGAAACGCGACTCATCTGAGAACACGACCCTGTGCCATTCCGTCATCCACGTCGATCTAGCCCGGCACCATTCCAAACGTTGGCGCCTTTTCGGTGGGGTCAATGTCAGTCTTCTTAGCGGACGGCATGAGTGCAAGCCATTAGCAACCAATCGACGGGAAATGCTTCTGGTCGAGATGGAATGATCTAGGGTGTCTTGCACATGTTGCAGGATGGCGGTACAAGTGGCTTGTGGGGCCGCCACTGCTTGTCGAAGGATACGCCTATCCACACGTGCTGACGTCACTCTGGTTGCACCGACATTCCTATTAATTGCCACATTTCCTTGTTCCAACCATCTTTTCCACAGTCGGTGCACCGAGGACGCACCAAGGTGTGTATCAGCTGCGATTTGACGTATGGACCAACCTGCCCTTTTCAGTCCGATCACCATGCCCCTCGTAAAAGCGTCTGTCTGCTTGAACTGCCTCCGTTTACGATGACCTGGCATTCTCTGTTATTACACGTGTCTTTTGACACAAGAACAAAATTTCTACAATGATTTTCCTTGAAGAAATAACGACACGAATACTGTCCTTTCTGCAAGTTCCTTCCCTTATATCTTACTCCATGTGCGCACGAGAGCTGCGCATTTTACATCATTTGCATAACTCGGTTAGGCGCGTCTACCCTGAAATTTGCATAATTTTCTGGCCACTATTTCTTGGTGTTCCATTTTCAATGTCACGCAGTGTAGTTAAGTATCTTTGGAGGAGATAGCTTCAAACTTTACAACTGAAAACTCTGTTAGCCTATCCTTATATCTATAAAAATGAAATGCGAAATCGATGTTTGTTATCGCTTCACGCAAAATCTACTGACTCAATCATTATGGAATTTCGCATGTAGGTAGCTGAAGATTTCGTTTAACATATAGGCTATTCAAAAAACGAAAAAAATAATGTGCTTTTTTTTTTAATAAAAAAACAAAAAGCGTTAGTTCCAGCCTTTTACCGCTTGGGCGCAGCATTGGTCGCGACGATTAATGAATTTGATTGGTTAATAATTAACACGTGGTTTGTTTACACGAAGAATGTTAGTTTGTTCACACGATGAAGGTTTTTAAAAGGTAAGATTATCCAATCGCCGTGAAACTTTAGGAAGTTATTTACTATACTACTGGGAAGATTTCTGGTTTGAATTTGATTTGAAATAAATATTCTTTGCAATTTTATTTGCAAATTTTCTACTTTCACTCGCAAGCAGCGCCTCTAGCGGCGTCTGATGAAATTATATTTATAAATTGTAACAATGCTAAAAATGTTTTCCAAGTATAATAAATTTAATTTGAGAATTTAGTAATATAATATTCCAATGACGTAAAAAATTTACTTGGCATTCCAATATTAATATATATTTAAAGATAAAATTGTAACGTTTTTGTGTTAAATGTTAAAATGTAATGTTAAAATATATTTTTGCATTGTTAATTTAATTTGCTGTTGTTTTATAAAAATGATGATGCAACTTTAATTGTTGTTGTGAAACTATCTTTATTTACGGAGCTGCTAACCATAATAAATAATTTTTGAGCCCCTAATTGTTGTTGTTTATTATCGTTTGTTTATATAAAAAAAAATTACATTGTATGTGATAATGATAACAAAAATGAAATTTTAAATTAATATATATAATTCATTGAGAAAAAAAGAAATAATTAATTAGCAAATTCACAAAAGTGACAATATCCTTTTTGAAATATAATAAATGTTTTAAAAAAATATGTGTTTCAAAAATATATTTAAACCCATATAACAATATTTATATTTATATACGTTTATAAATCAATATATAGGTGGATTGGATGTTTTCTAGAATCGTTTTAACAAATGTTCGTTAGGCAAACTTTTACTCAGATAAAAACTGTGCGAAGCCGGGTACATTCGCTAAATACAGTTATTTAAAAATCTTCGTTTGTGACAAGATACTATTCCTTCAACTTCAAATTACCGAGTGGACCAATTAATACTTATTTTTTCAACTTATCGAGTATTTTTCAAGAGACCGGAAAAAAAATTATCGAGAGTGTAGACAAGTATAGATTCAGTAGGGATTGGATGTTTGCTGGAATCGTTTTAACAAATGTTTGTTAAGCAAACTTTTACTTGGGTAACTAATCTCGCTGAAATTTGAACAGGACAGAGAGTTAAATCAGGAAGAGTTTTTTTTGTCGCACTTTAACCAAGAAAAATTATATTTAACCAAGTACTGAGCAACAATATTTTTTAGTCAGAAATGATTATGATAATATCGCCGTATCATGCTTGATTGCATTAAAAAATTCTTTTGGGGAATATTCACTAAAGCAGACCACGGGCGAAGCCAGATAATGATTAATAGTAGACAGGAACAAAATTCTACAAGCGAAACATTCACTCGAGCAGAAGGCACACGAAGCCAGGTCATCTCTATATATAAAATATCTTTCTCGGCCTTTTGGCTAAGATCATGTAGTATATCTCTAGATATTTTTATTTATGTATATCTTTTTAAAAATCTATTCAGTAGAGAGTGGATATGTTTGCTCGAAAAATAAATTTCATATATTATATAAATATATGACGTAACGAATTATATTATCATTATTATCATAATATTCTGTGTGTTCCCGAATATTATTATCAATAATATTCGTTAGGCAAACTTTCACTCGGTTAAAACCCGGGCGAAGCCGGGTACACATCCGCTAGTTATCTATATAGATACACCTATGTTTTCAATAGGTGTTTCAAAATATTCTGGACGCTGATTGAAGAGAGCTTGAAACTCTAACAAAAAATAAATAAATAATTTATTAAAATGAGAAAAATTTCGAAAAAAGGTCAGGGGACAAATCCTGACCGCTCACGCGAGAATTTTAAATGGCAAAGTGGCATCTAGTGAAACAAAAATCAACTAAACGTTGATTTAACTTGTTCAGTGATTTTTGAATAACCCATTATCTTTAAAAATCAAGAAAAGCCAACCACGAACGCATTTCACGCTGTTGGCCCTCGTCAGCGTGGTACAAGATTCATAAAGAAATGGGTTGGTCAAATATCATGGAACAATTTGATTCAATATTTAATTGATATTTGTTCCACTATATTACGCTCTGATATCTAAAAATGCTTATGTGAGCTGCCAGGGTATGCCTTTTTTGTTTATATATTAGCTAATGTGTTTACTTTTATTTTAAAGATTATAGCTACTGAGTAACCAACGAGTTCCTTTTGTTTTAATAACGCCTCGTCGTCGGGCCTCTTCATTCCCATCCTTCTGTATCAATCACTTTGCTCAGGCAATTCTGGATACGTTGATAAGCTGATTGGTACTCATGGCCTTCCACTTCTTTAACTACACTTGGCATGACCAAACGTGTCTTCGATACAATGAACTTCTACGACGATGGCTACGTTCTCATTCTTCTTCACAAAATCGATATTTTTAACCTTACAAAGTTTTGAATATCTTATGGAATTGAGTCTAACTGGTTGTCTTAGTTTGGTCAAACTACTCATGGCCTTCCACTTCTTTAAGTACACTTGGCATGACCAAACGATATAATTATCTTCTGGGACAATGGCTACGTTGTCATTCTTCTTCACAAAATTTATATTTTTAATCTTACACGGTGTTGACTATCTTAATGTATTGAGTCTAACTGGTTGTGGCGTTGTCTGGCCCAGAAACCAGAAAAAAAGTTGAAAAAGAAATGTCGAGTTAGGTACCTTCTGGGATGTCTTGGCCCTCCCTCAGGTCAAACATCATCACCAGGGGGAGGTAGCCAATGAGCAGCTGCCAGGCTGTGTAGACTGCGTCAAACTTGCCAGTGATGGCCACGGTGGATTTAGTGGCAGCGGGGTAGCCTGGGTACATCACACAGGGAGGGGCACTGGGGTCGGGGAACATGATGGAGCAGCCGGTAGTGCGCATGATCAGCTTGACATTGCAGCCTAGGGGACCCAGGACAAAGGCATGGTGCTGGGGGGTAATCTCGGTGCGTACGGTGACCGGAGTAAGCATGCCGTTGCTGGCCAGGTAGTTCATCAACAAGGACACCCCTTGCCGCACTGAGGCCAGCTGGCGGCAGGAGCCCCGATTTGGACCCGATAACGTTCAGATTTGCTTGCTTACCCCCAACTTGCGGTTTAAAGAAGACGGAGTCACGTGGCCCGATCGCAATCCACACTAGGAGGAATTTGACAACAGAAGAAGTATAGGGGATCTAAGATATGTATCAGTTAGTGTTGATCGTTAAGAAATAAGCCATGATCGGGAAGCTCGAGTATCAATAATTATCATTCTGATTTCGTTTCCAAAAGGAATCGCCCCGTCTTGCTTTCTCCTATATTTCAATCCTAACTTCTGCAATGTCTCATGAACATTTCCAACAAGCGCTTAATATTCTGGCAGAATTTAAGATGTATATTCTTTTTTTGTTTTTAAGCATATCTACAGGCATTTTGTTCAAACTTTCGTCCTCCTCTCTCCCGATCACATTAATAATTTTCTATAAGACTATTGAACATATTCAAGGTAAAAATTAGATTTCTAAATTATATGTTGTTCACAGCATTTCCTGGTTCGAAGAAATGTTTTCCTCAATGATTCGAAAATTATGTTCACGTTTGTTGCATGCGACTCAGCCTACCACGCGTCAGACTCCATGTCTCTCGAATTATACGAGAAGGCGGTGGTTCAAATCCGTGTTCAGATTTTTCCGAACCCCCTTCCTCAACTATTGACTCGACTTCAAGTGTAATCTTGAAACTTTTGGAAGATTCTCGAAATGTTTCTTTACTACAGATATTCTTAAGAATCCAACTAATTCAATCTTCTAGTCATTTCATCGTTTTTCCTTCATGGTGAAATATTTCTCTAACAATAATCCTTCAATCTTGCAACAACCCCTCACACTTTCAACAATTCCCCTCCTCTAGATTTTCCCCAGATTGGCAATAATATTTTCAGTGTTACAACCAGCCCTTAATCTTGCAACAACGCCCTTATTCTTTCATCAATCCCTTCAATCTTTCAACAACACGTGCAGCCTAGTCATCACTGTGTTTCTATAATCTGTGTTTTTACTCTTCATTAATCGGAACTGACTAGGTTAAATGTTGATGACTTGTGGTTGTTATTCTATCGCGGCTGTAGATTGGCGCTCCACACGCCATCTAAGCTCCAAGTTGTGGTTTCTCTAGGACTGGATTCACCACTGTCGAGGCTGGAGAGAGAAACCGGCCGTTGTAGTTAGTGGGTAACCAACCGATGCAGTGCACATACGCCATTCTCAATAACTTATAGAAAATAAAGAGAACCTATTCTCGTCTTATGCATAAAAAAAAATATGTATATGTGTGTATATATAGCAAAAATTGTATTTTAAAAATCATCTTTATACTTTTATGTTTGTAGAAGTGATTATGGTATATATTTCCATATCTTGGTATATCTTATGTATATTAGATAAATTCACCGATTTAAATAAATCTGAAAACTTTATTTCCGCTAAATTTAACGCCATAGTTTTTTATAGCAAAGTCTCGTTCTGTCTTAGATTTGTCACTAAGTACTGTCTTGTTGGATATTCTTCTGCCTTGGTCCTTCTAAGTGACATTAGAGAAGTACCTGGTTTATGTGAAGTGCTGAGTGAGGCCGTCACATGTGTGCAGATACACCATTGGGCTTCCCCAGACCGACGTCACCAGCGTGGCGTCCCTCGTCTCCCATTGGCTGTGCTACTTCAACAGCGCAGTCAACCCGCTCATCTACAACGTCATGAACGGTACATATTTGTATCACTGACTACTCATACTGACTTTGTTGTTGCATGTTGTTAACCATCTACAACGTCATAAATGGTAGACTTGTATCACTTAAAACTACAAATCTTTTCAAAAATATATTTTTTCTCATTTGTAAAATTAACAAAAATTTTAAAATTTAATTATCATGAACTAGGTGGCTCTTGCTGAGCGGTATCTATTAATTTGATTTGAACCAGAACCAGAAAATTAAGAAACTTTCAAGAAACGAGCTACTCAACGGTTTAAACTTTATTGGGAGAATAAGTATTAACTAAATTTTGGACAAATCGATTTTCATTTCTTTTCGAACTGAGGTTTTTGAATTTCCTTTCTTTGTCCCATCTACTTCTCTCGTAATCCAGGGATAGCTTCTAAATGCCGTCATAGAACTCAATTGAAACAGCCGCGAGTGGAAACTGTGTGAAGAGAAATATTTGTCTAAGATATAATGAATTATTTTTTTTATTTAGCAAGAAAACTTTCTTTTGTAAATATATTTTCTCTCTCGCTTTTTTAAAACAGAGATTTTTTCAAAAGCCCTCGAGAAGAGAACTCTTCAAATGAAGACTTTACTCAATAATCTAATTATCGTGCTGTCCCCTTTATTTATTTAAACTTAATTAGGAGAATAGAAAGTGAGTAATTACGTTATCATTTTTGTCTTTATTGGACATTTTTGTTGGACATCTTTGTATGACAAAAAATACTTTTCTTAATCCCCAGAACAATACTAAATAATTATACAATTTTGTGAGTTTATATTGATGGCTTTCATCAATAGTTGTTCATTCGACATTCATCAATGCTACTTACTCGTATATATCTAGTTCCGAAATTTTATTTTCAACGCATCTCTATTTGGGGTAATAAATTTAAACAAATCCAATTTCTACTATCTCACATCTATTGCTGTAACCAAAGCTATCAACAAGTCTAGCTCAGGTGTCGGCAACCTTTTGAGTCGGTAGAGTCAAAAATATCAATTTATAAAATTTCAACGTTTCTGAAGAGGAATAAAATTTATTATTGCCAACAATAATTAGTATTCGCAGCTTCACATCGAATGGCCGCAAGTTTCCGACCCCTGTCCTAGCCACATTTCTATAATTTGATTTATTCCAATAATTCTTCAAGATTTCTTAATATCCCCAACATACACCCACTCTTAGTCAAAACTTAAGGAAGTGGAAAGTCTTTTATGTCGACAGCCATTTGTCTCTTTTTTGAAGGAGACAGAGGCAATTTTGTTCACACTTGGTTATCTCGTGTGTCTTCAATAAAGCACACTGTGTATCAAATATCCTTCAGAATTATTGTCTAAATTCCGATATACATGGTAAAAGGTACAACTTCCTTAAGTTTTGTCAATGAGTGTACCCGTAATAATTTATTGTGTTCATGCTCGAGCTAGGAGTATAATTTATATTATAGAGATATTTTTTTTTTATGTTTCGACTTTCCCATAAGTATTTTATTACACTCACGTGTTTCTTTAGTTAATATATATAACAATTTACATGATGGAGGGAAATAGGCATATATTATCTAAATTAAATTTTATTGCCATCTATCGTTAAAATTTTACACAAATAAATTTACTGGCAATGCGTTTCTTTTAAATATCATCAAATATTATCTCTACAGACCTTACTGCAATGATATGAGTTATTGAAAAATGAGCCAAGCCCTCTCTTTCAATAACTCATATCATTGCAGTAAGGTCTGTAGAGATAATATTTGATGATATTTAAAAGAAACGCATTGCCAGTAAATTTATTTGTGTAAAATATATTATCTAGTCAACTTCAAGCATACAAGACTAATTCTTAACTAATCAAGACGTATGCACATCTATCAATTCTAGAGACATGCGTTTCCAACTTAAGTAAATATTTTCCACTAATTTTATTTAATTAATATTTCTATTTTCAATTTCCGAATGTTCGAGAATATTATTTTTCCAACTTGAGCTATAAAGAAAAAACCTTATCCACTTAATATTTTATTGAATTATATTTGATCATTTATCGAAAGTTGTTTCTAAGTATCCATGTTCAAGGTTACAATCATTTGTTGAAATTAATAGTGATAAATACTCAGATGGAATTTTGCTAGGTTTCCATTGTTATAAAAATACAAAGCTATTTTTCTCGTAAAACTAAACGTTAAAACTTGCCATCTCTGCAATCTAGCATACTAAGATCAATCGTAAAGCCTGCGACACTTTAGCAAACTCATAACGCTCGGCTGGGTCCATTCTGAAACTTTCACGAATTCCTTGTGAGTATCATGAAATCAAAGTCTGGCCTCTGGATTTATGAGGGCTAAAGGCAGAAACGATGGTGTGTAGATGGGAGTTCTGGATTTTACAAAACTTGTGCTGTGAACAGTAACCAATCTACCTGGTCAGTCAGTGTCTAGACAGCCGCAGCAATGTTTCGGTAGTAAATAGAATCCACCGATAGATCAATCACCATTAACGCCCGACATTTATAGCCCCCTGTTCTATATAAAGAAAGATCAATACCAGGGTGTTCTGCCTGAACGAGAAGTTAAGGTAAAGTTAAAAAAGTTTTTTAGCCACTAGCTTCTGGCAAAATAAATACGAAGGTTCTCCCAGTGGAAGTAACCAGTGAGAAACATCTACATGGAGATTGATTTGACATAAGTAGACGGAGGTAAGCTTAGGTATCTCAACCTACCTGGCAATCTACGCCACAATCTAGTCATCTAGCGACTCTGTGAATGAATCCATATTTGGAAGGAAGCTTTTAAACCTAATTTTCCTCTTTTCATACGTGAGATTCCTAGGTTTATAATGAACTCTATGTTTTATCAATATAATATAAGAAAACCAGAGATTAAACTATTTTTGATACTTTTTTTTTAAATATATAAGACCAATTTGTTAAATAATATAGAATATTAAAGAGCGATTATCGCTTGAAAGCTTGCAATTTAAAGTGGAAAGAAACTCATTGTGATAAAATATTTGTAGTTTTTAAAGGTTTTTCACAAATTTATTTTAAATCGTGAATATAGAATTTAAATCAAAGATGCTGAGGTATTCACGAATATGACTTATCGATGGAAGTTTTGCCGGGAGGATGTTGATCTAAAAAGAAAAAGGTCTCTCCCATCATAATAGACTTCGAAGATAGACGCCATCTAATGACCGTCGCCGTAAAACTAAGCTGGTGTTGCTTCGTCACCAATCCGAGGCCGCTAGTTTCCCGTGACGGTCAATAGATGGCATCTAGCTTTGACGTCTATTATGACGGGAGACATTTGTCTTTTTATAATGTGACTTAGTAGTAAAATTCAGAAGGTAACGATTTTAATAGTGCATTGAATTTAGTAAACTGAATACAATAGAAATACAATAAGAGGAATTGCAGGATTTCTATGAAGAGACAAAAGCAAACAGCGACGAGATTCTTTATTAAATATATATAATCTTGTAAAATAAAAGGATTTAAAAGCGCGAATGTTTATTTTATACATAAAACGAACTTCTACTGTCCTTACTGCGACAGTAAGTAAGGACAGTAGAAGTTCGTTTTATGTATAAAAGAAACATTCGCGCTTTTAAATCCTTTTATTTTATATATATAGATGGCGCGTTATTGCTTTGTATTAATTTATGCTTAACTGGCCTTGTCTTTATTGTTTGCTGAAGAGCATTGCTCGAAGCAAATATTTGAATGTAATTCTACTGTCCTATAAGCTTATGTCCATAGTTTACTTGAAAACCATTTCTAAGATTCCATCCTTCAGTGTAGCATATAAAAGCAGAATGATCCAATACAGTATTAGAGCTCTGAGAAGCGGTCTGGTGGATTAAATTGGCGAAACCGCTGGGAGGGTTCACCACTGATGAGCCAAGCCCTGCCAATATATTTTTTTCATCGCAGTAAGGACAGTAGAAGTTCGTTTTATGTATAAAAGAAACATTCGCGCTTTTAAATCCTTTTATTTTATATATATAGATGGCGCGTTATTGCTTTGTATATATAATCTTGGCAAGCATTCGGACAATAGCATCCTTACTCCTATTACAGCCTGTTGAAGGGCGTTGTTGTCTGAAAGCATGCCAAGCTTATATCTCTTTAATAAAGAATCTCGTCGCCGTTAGTTTTTATATCTATTTTCATAGATACAATAGAATATTTCACACATATATCAACTCCGCCTTTGCCGGTCCCAAGCCCGGATGAAAAAGAAGGAGGGGGGAGCAGTAACAAGCTCGCTAAAAAACCTGGGCTCAGCTGATAGTACCCTGTAAGGGCTCCTAATCCAGGGATACAGGATGAGCAGCGTTTGTACTCCATGTTAGGAGCGGCTGCACATGGTGTCTGTTCCTCATGTCAGAGGCGGCCATTTCTTTTGGAGCTAAGTCGGCCTGCCACTGAGTAGTGCTTCCAGTCTTAATGACAAAGGCAGTCGCATTCTACTTCACACAGTCTTGATGATTGTCGAACAAGCTTGATACCCTAATATGATTAAGTGGAGATAAGAAAGAAGAAGAATATACATATACATTCATTTATTCCCTTTTTTATATTTTGGTAACTATTTTTAGACTATATCATGAGATATCTTTCCGATTTAAATAAAATATTATTAGTTCTTTGATTACCCATTATAAAACCAATATATAAATTATATATGCATAATAATACAAATTAGTGAATATTTGTGTTATACAGTTTAACTTCTTCAATTCAACACCATAAGATGAAATCATAGCTTTCGGTTGAGTTGAGTAGATTTGGAATTATAGTCTGTTGGATAATTAACTTACATCTAAATCATTCAAATAATATTTTAGAAAAATATATTTTCTGTAATAGAGATGAATCGTTTTATTCGCGATCGAACGCTGTGGCCCACTGTACCTATTACATCCCAAACACGATGCGACACCAGCCATCTCTGTCTTGAGCTCGTTGTACCATCTCGGCGACCGTTAAGCCAATGAGGTGCTTTAATTGGTCCACGAAGCATGTCGGTGGGCGTCCAGGTATGTGTCGCCCAGACATCTTTCCGGTCAGTATGGTGTACTCCATCCCCCTGCGATGTGACCGAAGAATCTCAAACAATTCCCTTGTATACGTCGCAGAAGTTGGTCATCTTCCGAAATCGATAGCTGTGATAGTATCAATGTCGCTGTCCAAGGTATACTTCGCCAACAATACATCTCGAACGCATCGAGAGATTTTCTGTAATATTAATTAATAATATATGAATTGATATATATATCCTTGGATATTATTTATTTATCGTATTGTATAATTTCCTCAATTAAAAACCCCTCAAGGGACAAGCGCTTCCAGTTGAATTAAAGTTGGTGTTGAATTATAATTAATTAAGAAATAATTATTAATTCAGTTAAACGTTCAATGCTATTAGACATTTTTCAAGGAAATCTAATTATTAAAAATATTTGTGAATAATATTAATATAAAATACTCTTGTAATATATATTAATTAATATTATGAATTATGTGAGATATATTATACGAGGTGTGTTCAAAAAGTATCGCGACTTTTGAATTTTCGCGGGTTAGGTATATTCGAATTTCGATCTTTTTGTGGCTTTATGTTGGTACTCATGTCTCTCACTTATGCCGACAAGCTCGGCCATTTTGAATGTTCACTTAATTGTTGACAGCTGCTTTGCTTGAAGGTGTTTTGGATCGTCTTCGATTTTTACCTATTAAAAAAAATGGATCGAAGAACCTGTATCAAATTTTGTGTGAAAAACGAAATTAAGTGCGCGGATGCATTCCGAATGTTGACTGTGGCATACGGAGAAGCTACCTTGGACCGAAGCAACGTTTATCGGTGGTACAAAATGTTCTCAGAAGGCCGAGAAGATGTGAACGACGAAGAGCGTGCCCGGACGTCCGAGCACTTCAACAACAGACGAAAAAAATAATGAAGTAGAGAAAATGATATTGGCCAATCGTCGAATCACCGTTAGAGAAGTTGCTGAGGACCTAAACATATCGATTGGCTCGTGCCATTCGATTTTTATCAATGATTTGGGCATGAGACGGGTCGCCGCGAAATCCGTACCAAAATTGCTCAATTGCGACCAAAAACAGCATCGCATGAACATTGCTAATGAGATGTTGGACTCTGTCCGCGACGAACCAAATTTGCTCCAGAGGGTCATAACTGGTGACGAAGCGTGGGTTTATGGTTATGTCGTGGAAACCAAAGCTCAATCATCTCAATGGAAGCTGCCGCACGAACCAAGACCGAAAAAAGCGCGCCAAGTTTGGTCGAATGTGAAAGTTTTGCTGACAGTTTTCTTCGATTGCAGGGGCGTGGTGCATCATGAGTTCTTGCCACAGGGTAGAAATGTCAATAAGGAATATTACCTGCAAGTTATGCGCAATTTGGGCGAAGCAATTCGCCAGAAACGCCCGGATTTGTGGAAGAACAAAAATTGACTTTTGCACCACGATAACGCCCCTGCTCACACATCGTTGCTTGTGCGCGACTTTTTGGCCAAAAACAACACAATAATGATGCCGTGTAGCGACCGTATTCCCCAGATCTGGTCCCCTGTGACTTTTTCTTGTTCCCTAAACTGAAGAGGCCAATGAAAGGACGACGTTACGCTACGCTTGACGAGATAAAGACGGCATCGAAGGAGGAGCTAAAAAGATTTTAAAAAATGATTTTTTGAAGTGCTTCGAAGATTGGAAAAACCGTTGGCACAAGTGTATGATGTCTCATGGGGATTACTTTGAAGTGGACAAAATAGGTATTCATGAATAAATAAATAATTTTTGAAAAAAACAAAAGTCGCGATACCTTTTGAACACACCTCGTATATCGTTAACTGTTTTTTATTTAATTTCTTTGAAGGGTTTATTGAGTAACTTTTAGTTAGGACCAAACTTTCCTAAATACACATTTTTAAACATGAAAATTATCGAATACTATATTTATATAAGTAAATAAATTTAGTAAATGAAGAAAAACTAAATTTTTCATTTAAAATTATGATCTTAAAAAAAAGTTAAATTTGCCAGTTTGAATTTACGCTAAAATCGTTATTTAGTGTGCATTCTAGTTGATTAATCTTTAAAATGCATTCATGTCTTTCCTCTCTAAGACATCACATTGTTTACATTTGTGACTAGCGGCTACTTAGTTTAGGTTATCGATCCAAGGGCGCCTAAATCGTCTTGCGACGTCGCATTGTAGCACGGTGCACATATGCTAACTACTTCTCTCTGTCCCGTGTACCTAAGTTTTTAATTTTTAGCAATAAAAATGTGTTTACAGAATAATTATCTAATGATGTCGAAATTAAAATTGAGGAAAACGGTCGAATTAACGTTGGTTATTTGATAGACTGAAAGTCGGGACATGAAAAAAAAAGTTCGACTTATCGTTTATAGAATTAACGTGAGGTTAAATTGTATAGTTGATTAGATGTTAGTGTATCTGCACAAAATAGTTTATATTTTTAACTTTGATAAATAAATTAATTATATAGAAAAAATACCTAGTATAGAATGTATCCGAAAGCTCTATCTGAATAGAAAGCTTGAAATTTTTCAAATACAAAAGCAAAGAAAAAATACTGAATGTGATCAACAGATTTGGGGTGGCTTGGTTCATAGGTTCAATGCTGAAACTAGAAAATGGGCAGGCGGTAGTTTTTGTTTGATCTAGAGAAGTAAGTAACAAGGTCAAATATAAAATAATCAATTATCTGAAAAACGGTATATGCCATTTTTTAAAATTATATTTGTAAAATATAAAACAAAAAAGACCGAACTGATTGATCATTATATTTATGAAAAAGAGGAAGAATAAAGATGTCAGAGAGATGTCGAAGGTATAATGTGGCCTTATTAGATAATTAATTGTTAAATGAGATAATAGAAGCTGTTGCTTTGACAGATGGTTTATTCTTGGATGAGAGAATAGATAAATTAGGCCGGGTCGATGGTTCATTGTTGGATGAGAGAATAGATAAATTAGGCCGGGTCGATGGTTCATTGTTGGATGAAAAAATGGATAAATTAAGCTGGGTCGATGGTTCATTGTTGGATGAGAAAATAGATAAATTACGCCGGGTCGATGGATCATTGTTGGATGAGAGAATAGATAAATTAGGCCGGGTCGATAGTTCATTGTTGGATGAGAGAATATTTTAATTAGGCCGGGTCGATAGGTCATTGTTGGATGAGAGAATAGATAAATTAGGCCGGGTCGATAGTTCATTACTGGATGAGAGAATAGATAAATTAGGCCGGGTCGATAGTTCATTGTTGGATGAGAGAATAGATAAATTAGGCCGGGTCGATGGTTCATTGTGGGATTAGAGAATAGATAAATTAGGCCGGGTCGATAGTTCATTGTTGGATGATAGAATAGATAAATTAGGCCAGGTCGATAGTTCATTGTTGGATAGGGGAATGGATAATTTAGACCGGGTCGATAGTTCATTGTGGGATGAGAGAATAGATAAAATAGACCGGGTCGATGGTTTATTGTTGGATGAGAGAATAGATAAATTAGGCCGGCTCGATAGTTCATTGTTGGATGAGAGAATAGATGAATTAGGCCGGGTTGATGGTTCATTGTTGGATGAGAGAATAGATAAATTAGGCCGGGTCGATAGTTCATTGTTGGATGAGAGAATAGGTGAATTAGGCCGGGTCGATGGTTCATTGTTTGATGGGAGAATAGATAAATTAGGCCGGGTCGATAGTTCATTGTTGGATGAGAGAATAGATAAATTAGGCCGGGTTGATAGTTCATTGTTGGATGAGAGAATAGATAAATTAGTCCGGCTCGATAGTTCATTGTTGGATGAGAGAATAGAAAAATTAGGCCGGGTCGATAGTTCATTGTTGGATGAAAGAATAGATGAATTAGGCTGGGTTGATGGTTCATTGTTGGATGAGAGAATAGATAAATTAGGCCGGGTCGATAGTTCATTGTTGGATGAGAGAATAGATGAATTAGGCCGGGTCGATGGTTCATTGTTGGATGAGAGAATAGATAAATTAGGCCGGGTCGATAGTTCATTGTTGGATGAGAGAATAGATAAATTAGGCCGGGTCGATAGTTCATTGCTGGATGAGAGAATAGATAAATTAGGCCGGGTCGATAGTTCATTGTTGGATGAGAGAATAGATAAATAAGGCCGGGTCGATGGTTCATTGGTGGATGAGAGAATAGATAAATTAGACCGGGTCGATAGTTCATTGTTGGATGAGAGAATAGATAAATTAGGCCGGGTCGATAGTTCATTGTTGGATGAGAGAATAGATAAATTAGGCCGGGTCGATGGTTCATTGGTGGATGAGAGAATAGATAAATTAGAACGGGTCGATAGTTAATTGTTGGATGAGAGAATAGATAAATTAGACCATGTCGATAGTTCATTGTTGGATGAGAGAATAGATAAATTAGGCCTGGTCGATGGTTCATTGCTGGATAAAAAAAATAGATAATTTTGGCCGGGTCGATAGTTCATTGTTGGATGAGAGAATAGATAAATTAGGCTGGGTCGAAGGTTCATTGTTGGATGAGAGAAAAGATAAATTACCCGGGTCGATGGTTCATTGTTGGATGAGAGAATAGATAAATTAGGCCGGGTCGATAGTTCATTGTTGGATGAGAGAATAGCTAAATTAGGCAGAGTCGATGGTTCACTGTGGGATGAGAGAATAGATAAATTAGGCCGGGTCGATAGTTCATTGTTGGATGAGAGAATAGCTAATTTAGGCAGAGTCGATGGTTCATTGTTGGATGAGAGAATAGATAAATTAGGCTGGGTCGATAGTTCATTGTTGGATGAGAGAATATAATAGGTAGACAGAGGCAAGTTCAAGTTAATTGTTGAATGTGAAAATATAATAGGAAGAGACTATGTCGATAGTTCATTGTTGAATGAGAGAATATAATAGGTAGACAGAGGCAAGGTCAAGTTCATTGTTGAATGAGAGAATATAATAGACATACAGACCAGGTCAAGTTTATTGTTGAATGAGAGAATATAATAGGTAGTGACTAGGTTAATAGTTCATTGTTGGATGAGATAATAGGAATGTAGACGGGCCAGGTTAAGTTCATTGTTAGATGAGAGAATAGAAACGTAGACGGGCCAGGTTAAGTTCATTGTTGGATGAGAGAATAGAAATGTAGTCGGGTCAGGTTGAGTTCATTGTTGGATGAGAGAATAGAACAGGTAAAAGGGCCATGTTAAGTTCATTGTTGGATGAGAGAATAGAAATGTAGACGTGCCAGGTCAAGTTCATTGTTGGATGAGAGAATAGAATAAGTAGAGGGGCCAGGTCAAGTTCATTGTTGGATGAGTGAATAGAATAGGTATACGGGCCAGGTCATGTTCATTGTTGGATGAGAGAATAGAAAAATTAGGCCGGGTCGATAGTTCATTGTTGGATGAAGGAATAGATGAATTAGGCCGGGTCGATGGTTCATTGTTGGATGAGAGAATAGATAAATTAGGCCGGGTCGATAGTTTATTGTTGGATAAGAGAATAGATAAATTAGGCCGGGTCGATAGTTCATTGTTGGATGAGAGAATAGATAAATTAGGCCGGGTCGATAGTTCATTGTTGGATAGGGGAATAGATAATTTAGGCCGGGTCGATAGTTCATTGTGGGATGAGAGAATAGATTAATTAGGCCGGGTCGATGGTTCATTGTTGGATGAGAGAATAGATAAATTAGGCCGGGTCGATAGTTCATTGTTGGATGAGAGAATAGATAAATTAAACCGGGTCGATAGTTCATTGCTGGATGAGAGAATATATAAATTAGGCCGGGTCGATAGTTCATTGTTGGATGAGAGAATAGATAAATTAAACCGGGTCGATAGTTCATTGCTGGATGAGAGAATATATAAATTAGGCCGGGTCGATAGTTCATTGTTGGATGTGAGAATAGATAAATTAGGCCGGGTCGATAGTTCATTGTTGGATGAGAGAATATATAAATTAGGCCGGGTCGATGGTTCATTGGTGGATGAGAGAATAGATAAATTATGCCGGGTCGATAGTTCATTGTTGGATGAGAGAATAGATAAATTAGGCCGGGTCGATGGTTCATTGTTGGATGGGAAAATAGATAAATTAGGCCGGGTTGATGGTTCAGTGTTGGATGAGAGAATAGCTAAATTAGGCAGAGTCGATGGTTCATTGTTGGATGAGAGAATATAATAGGAAGAGACTATGTCGAAAGTTCATTGTTGAATGAGAGAATATAATAGGTAGACAGAGGCAAGGTTAAGTTCATTGTTGAATGAGAGAATTTAATAGACATACAGACTAGGTCAAGTTCATTGTTGAATGAGAGAATAAAATAGGTAGAGACTAGGTTAATAGTTTATTGTTGGATGAGATAATAGGAATGTAGACGGGCCAGGTTAAGTTCATTGTTAGATGAGAGAATAGAAATGTAGACGGGCCAGGTTAAGTTCATTGTTGGATGAGAGAATAGATAAATTAGGCCGGGTCGATAGTTCATTGTTGGATGAGGGAATAGATGAATTAGGCCGGGTCGATGGTTCATTGTTGGATGAGAGAATAGATAAATTAGGCCGGGTCGATAGTTCATTGTTGGATAGGGGAATAGATAATTTAGGCCGGTCGATAGTTCATTGTGGGATGAGAGAATAGCTAAATTAGGCAGAGTCGATGGTTCATTGTTGGATGAGAGAATAGATAAATTAGGCCGGGTCGATAGTTCATTGTTGGATGAGAGAATATAATAGGTAGACAGAGGCCAGGTAAAGTTAATTGTTGAATGAGAAAATATAATAGGAAGAGACTATGTCGAAAGTTCATTGTTGAATGAGAGAATATAATAGGTAGACAGAGGCAAGGTTAAGTTCATTGTTGAATGAGAGAATTTAATAGACATACAGACTAGGTCAAGTTCATTGTTGAATGAGAGAATAAAATAGGTAGAGACTAGGTTAATAGTTCATTGTTGGATGAGATAATAGGAATGTAGACGGGCCAGGTTAAGTTCATTGTTAGATGAGAGAATAGAAATGTAGACGGGCCAGGTTAAGTTCATTGTTGGATGAGAGAATAGATAAATTAGGCCGGGTCGATAGTTCATTGTTGGATGAGGGAATAGATGAATTAGGCCGGGTCGATGGTTCATTGTTGGATGAGAGAATAGATGAATTAGGCCGGGTCGATGGTTCATTGTTGGATGAGAGAATAGATAAATTAGGCCGGGTCGATAGTTCATTGTTGGATAGGGGAATAGATAATTTAGGCCGGTCGATAGTTCATTGTGGGATGAGAGAATAGATAAAATGGACCGGGTCGATGGTTTATTGTTGGATGAGAGAATAGATAAATTAGGCCGGCTCGATAGTTCATTGTTGGATGAGAGAATAGATAAATTAGGCCGGGTCGATAGTTCATTGTTGGATGAGAGAATAGATAAATTAGGCCGGGTCGATAGTTTATTGTTGGATGAGAGAATAGATGAATTAGGCTGGGTCGATGGTTCATTGTTGGATGAGAGAATTGATAAATTAGGCCGGGTCGATAGTTCATTGTTGGATGAGAGAATAGATAAATTAGGCCGGGTCGATAGTTCATTGTTGGATGAGAGAATAGATAAATTAGGCCCGGTCGATGGTTCATTGCTGGATGAGAGAATAGATAAATTAGGCCGGGTCGATAGTTCATTGTTGGAAGAGAGAATAGATAAATTAGGCCGGGTCGATAGTTCATTGTTGGATGAGAGAATAGATAAATTAGGCTGGGTCGATGGTTCATTGTTGGATGAGAGAATAGATAAATTAGGCAGAGTCGATGGTTCATTGTGGGATGAGAGAATAGATAAATTAGGCCGGGTCGATAGTTCATTGTTGGATGAGAGAATGGCTAAATTAGGCAGAGTCGATGGTTCATTGTTGGATGAGAGAATAGATAAATTAGACCGGGTCGATAGTTCATTGTTGGATGAGAGAATATAATAGGTAGACAGAGCCCAGGTCAAGTTAATTGTTGAATGAGAAAGTATAATAGGAAGAGACTATGTCGATAGTTCATTGTTGAATGAGAGAATATAATAGGTAGACAGAGGCAAGGTCAAGTTCATCGTTGAATGAGAGAATATAATAGACATACAGACCAGGTCAAGTTTATTGTTGAATGAGAGAATATAATAGGTAGAGACTAGGTTAATAGTTCATTGTTAGATGAGAGAATAGAAATGTGGACGGGCCAGGTTAAGTTCATTGTTGGATGAGAGAATAGAAATGTAGTCGGGTCAGGTTGAGGTCATTGTTGGATGAGAGAATAGAACAGGTAAAAGGGCCATGTTAAGAAGTTCATTGTTGGATGAGAGAATAGAAATGTAGACGGGCCAGGTCAAGTTCATTGTTGGATGAGAGAATAGAATAAGTAGAGGGGCCAGGTCAAGTTCATTGTTGGATGAGTGAATAGAATAGGTAGACGGGCCAGGTCATTTTCATTGTTGGATGAGAGAATAGATAAAGTAGATGGGCCAGGTCAAGTTCATTGTTGGATGAGTGAATAGAAATGTAGACGGGCTAGGTCAAGTTCATATATTGTTGGACGAAAAAAATAAAATGCAGGCCTGGTCGAATGGTTCGTTGTTGAATGCGAGAATATAATAGGTAGAGAGATCGAGAGACTAGGTCGATAGTTTACTGTTGGATGAGAAAAAATAAAATGCAGGCCTGGTCGAATGGTTCATTTTTGAATGGAAGACTAATAAATTAAGGTAGGCCAAGTCGATGATTCAAGTTATATGAGAGAATAAAAAATGCAGGCACGGTCGATGACTCATTTTTTATTGTGGGAAAATAAAATAAAGGTTAGGTCGGCATCCTATTGTTGAATGAGAGAAAGAAAAGTTGAGCAATTCGATGGTTAATTTCTAGGTGAGAAAATAGAAAATGGAATAAGGTCAATAGGTCGTTGATGGATTAGAGAATAGAAAAAATGGAACTTCTCAGATGGTTTATTGTTTGATGAGAGAGGCCTATTACATTGTGTTCTTTGTTTTAATATATAATTTCATATAAAAGGTAAACACACATCGGTCGGATCCTTCATTTTTGGATGAGAGAACTTGAAAAATAACTTAGGCCACATTGTTATATGGAATGATATAAAAGTTAGGATAGGTCGACGGCTCATTGTTGTATGACCTATCACATAATATAGGACTTCCATATGATCCATTGTTGTATGAAAAATAGAAATATCAGGACTGGTTAGATGGGAATATTTGTAAAAAATAATATAAATGTTAAGGCATGTCGATGGTTCATTGTTGGATGAAGGAATAGGTAAAAAGATAGACCAGAAGATGGCGTATTGTTGAAATAGATAATAGTAATAATAATCATGTCAATGGATGATTGTTGAGAATGAAATAATATAAACATATTCGAGTTCTCTCTCTCTCTTTCTGGAGGGTTTATGACGATTGAGAAAATAGAAAAATGAGGGCTTGAAGGATATTGCATTGTTGGATGAGAGAATAGAAAAGGTGTGCCTGATACATTGTGAATTATTGGAAGTTAGGGATAAGTAGACCTGTGGTCGATTGGTTCATTGTCGGATGAAAGAATAATAATAGTAATCCAGGTAAATGGATAATTGTTGGATGAGAGAATAGAAAATATTGGCTAGATCATATGGTTCATTGTTGTATGAGTCAATAGAAAAGTTTGGTCAAGTCGGAAGCAAGGGGTTGTATAAAATGATAGAAAGGCATTGTAATGGGAATGAGGGGAAATATAACTCATATATTGTTGGATAAAAGAATAGAAATAGAGTAGGATAGGTATAAAGTTCATTATTAGATGATAGAAGTGGTTGGCCTGGTTAAATGGCTTATGTTAGATGAGAAAGGTTGGAAAGGTTTTACAAGGTCGATAGTTCATTATTGGATGAGAGAATAGAAAAGGGAGGCCGTTGTGGATTGTTCATTGTTGGATAAGAGAGAATAAATGGTAAACTTGTACATTATTCATTAATATGATGCATTAGAGCGCCATCTGTTATGAAAACATTGTTCGTTGTTGGATGAAAGATAAAATCATCCAACAAGGATTGGTTCATTGTTAAATAAAATAATAAACATGTATAAGCTAGATGGATAGTCCATTGTTGAAAGAAGGAAAATAAAATAGTAGGACTTGTGTCACATTGTTCATTGTTTTATATGAGAATAGTAAATGTAGGCCTAGTACATTGTTTATTTTTATTATAGGATAGAAATGATAGGCCACAGGTCATATGGGTCATTGTTGGATTATAAAAAAGGGAGGTTGTTTGAGATTTCTCATTGTAAGATAAAGATTAGAAAAGGTAAGGTTGGTACTTTGTCCATGGTTAGAAGGTAGTATAAGTAAGGTAGGTCCGGTCGGATGTTTCAATGTTTGATGAAAGGATATAAAAGGTGGGAAGTTCGCCACGCTATGCTCTTTTGAAGTAAACAAAGTTTTCAATTGGTTTGGTAGAGAACCTCAATTGGCCTAAATGATGTGCAGTCCTGACTAACCAATGGTTGAATGTTCCAGGCAAGTTCCGCCGAGAGTTCCGACACACGCTCTCCTGCGTCAAGCAAAAGTACCGCGGTCGTATGAGAAAAACTGACCACGTCTACTTGCATCGTTCATCCACTCAGGTTGAGAATATTCAGCTGACTTCGGTCTACCGTCCTCACCTGGACCTCCCCGTCACCTGACCCCGTCTACCTTTCCTTTTCCCAGGCTGTTCTAAACCTGACCTCGTCTACCTGCGCCGTTCGTCTACTCAGTCATCTGGTCTACGTTCTCACTTGGACCTGACCCCGCCTACCTTTCCACTACCTAGACTGATATCTATCTGACCTCATCTCTATGCACGGTTCATCTATTCAGTCTACGGTCTACCGTCCTTACCTGGACCTCCCCCCACCTGATATCTTCTACCTTTCCTCTACCCAGGCTGGTATCTACCTGACCTCAACTATCTATACTGTTCATCTACCTACTCTACGGTCTACCATCCTCACCTGTACCTGACCTCACCTGATCCCGTCTACCATTCTTCTACTCTTGCTGACCACGCCTATCTACGCCGCTCATCTACCCAGCCATCCGGTCTACCGTCCTCACTTGGACCCCGTCTACCAGGTGGAGAACCTCCAGTTGACTTCAGTATACGGCCGTTAACAATTGTATATATATCCCAACCTATTCATATTAATTATAATTCGTACTCTTCATTTATATATTTCTGAACATCATTTGTATATTACAAACATTTATACATATCTGTATTTATAAACATGTATCAGAACAATTATAAATGTATAACATTATAAAACTATTTATCCCTCTCCTTTCCCACATTCAGTATCGTATCCCTTCCCTGGTGTACATTACTGTTCCAGCAATGTGTCAATAAAATTTACGGTAAATAAATATCAGAAGTGTGGTCATTTGACAAACATCAGGTAGAACATATAATACGAATCCATTATTTATGCAATATTAGTTCAAACACAATTAGATGGAAATAAGGCTCTGTACTTCAATAAATATATATTTATATGAAAATTAGAAACTATTATAGACGCGTATGATTCTTTTTAACAATTTCTACTGCCAATTCAGGGCAATTGAAAAATTAAGGAGAAGGCCTGGATCATCAGTGGTGAACCCTCCCAGCGGTTTCACCAGTTTATTTATATAAGTCAGAGGTCTCTCTCATTATAAAGGTTTCCCGCCAATTGGAGTAAGTACCAAGTAAAAAAGAAAACAGGTATAATTGATGTAAAACCCAAGCAAAATTTTCATTTAGAGTGAATATTGGTAATGAGTCAGGTAAAATCCCAAAATGGCATGACACAAAGTGAATTCAATTGAAGTAAAATACAAGTTAAGGAAATCAGAAGTAACTCCCGGGTTCGATTCCCGCATTGGGCCTTTTTTTCTGATTAAAAAGAAATGTATGGTAGGTCCCGATTCTCGCAAAATTTCAACCCTTTCAGTGAGTGCAAGTAACTAAACGGGGCTCTGGCACATTTGTAAGTGCAAAGTCGAACCACTTTTGACATGTGTAGGCATGTGGTGCACTTACAGTAAAAGTATTCGCCTACCCACTATAATTATCATGTCATGTACCATGTTTACTAGGGATAAACAAAAAAGAAGGCAAAATGTAAGTAATAATAAAACCTGAATAGAGTGAAAGTCATGTAAAGTGAAAACTAAGAACTAACCTCCACAAGTAAACTAAATCTTACTTAATACATATCCCCGCTATCTCTGATTTGTTTTGTTCCTTCCATCGTTTTATACATCCCCATGTCTTTCTGTTTGTTTCGTCATCAACTCCTAACACACACATACTTGAATTTCACCCTTTCTCTAAACATAGGAATTTTTTGCCATCATTTAGAAATGAGGATTTTATTTGCAATTTATCTTCAAGTTAAAATGACAAAAACTATCATTAATATATTCTCATAGACAAATTTTAAGATCTTGTACCTTTTAGCATGTATTTCGGGATTCAGACAATAACTCTGAAAGATATTACAGTGCTCTTTATTAAAGACACACGAGATAATCGATATACCCTCATGGACAAAACTTAAGGAAGTTGTACCTTTTAATATGTATATCGGGATTCAGATAACTCTGAAAGATATTACAGTGACCTTTATTGAAGAAAACACGTGAACAAAATTGCCTGTCTCCTTCAATAAAAACAGACGACCGACGACATCAAAGACTTCCACTTCCTTAGTTTTGTCCATGAGTGTATAATGAGGGTTTTTCTTACATATATATACATCTATACTTATAGCCATATTAATGAATAAAGTTATAAAAAAAGGTCACCATATGCATATAATAGAGCTTCTTTCTCCACGTTTTCTTCGAAGTGAAGCCACGCGAAGAAAGAAGAAAAGGAAGAGATAGTTCGAACAGCTCTGGAATAATGAGGAATAAGTTCGCCAGAAATGTCGATATACAAAACGGTTGGTTAGGTTAACAGGATGTGTTTGTAGCAGGAGGCAATAAAAGATAGATTCACGTTTATATTAAAAATAATTATTTAAGAATATTTTTAATTTATTAATCAACCAGGCGCGATGCTGAAATATTTGCGCCTATTACAGAGGAGAAACAAACAAAACAAAAAACAAATTAAAACTTAGAATTCAATATTTACAAAATTACATGTATTAATCAGCAGAGTTCATAAAATTTATATAGACAAAGTGGCTGATGTAAGAGAGTAAAATCATTTAGATCAGGGAACAATCGATGTCTCACTTCTGTAAAGTTCGGACAGTCGTAGATAAGGTGAAGAGCAGTTTGTTCAGTTTCTTCGCAGGAGCAATTTGGTGTTTCTGATAGACCTCTTTTATGTAAGTATTTCTGGACCGTGTGATGTGACTATAAAATATGGATGGAATTGTGTAGGAATTTCGTTTGTAAAAATATATAGTGCGAATTGTATAATTAGCATTATGAATGGATTGGTACAAATGATTCATAATAATTCCTTTTTCTTCGCTAATTATTGTTTTAAGTATTTCTGGAATTGTTCGTGTGATGTGACTATAAAATTTGGATGGAATTGTGTAGGAATTTCGTTTGTAAAAATATATAGTGCGAATTGTATAATTAGCATTATGAATGGATTGGTACAAATGATTCATAATAATTGTTTTTTCTTCGCCAATTATTGTTTTAAGTATTTATCTTGGGGATTTTTTTTTCAGTTCGTATTTTATTGGTTTATAGCTGAGATTTTATGAAATGTGTATGGAGGTGTGAACATTCGTATGATATGGATGATTTAAGATTTTAATATCCTTTATAATGTTGCCACAAATTTTTCACGCTGTGGATATTTATGTATGAATTTTATTAATAAAGAAAGTTAGAAAATATACACTCATGAACAAAACTTAAGGAAGTTGTAAATTTTAGCATGTATCTCGGAATTCAGACAATATATCTGAAAGATATTACATTGACCTTTATTGAAGACACGAGATTACCAAGTGTAAACAAAATTGCTTCTGTCTCCTTAAAAAAAACATAGGACGGGTGAGACATCTCTCAAAGACTTTCCACTTTCATAAGTTTAGTCCATGAATGTGTATTCAACAGATGACGAATAATTCGTACTCTATATAATTAACATTTCTAGACATAATTATATATCCAATATAACGGATTACACATGTTCCAGCAAAGCCATTACCACCATTTGAGAGACGGTTGTGTTATTCCATATAAAAAACTTATACTGATAAAGCACAATTTGGATTATAGATTTTAATAAAAGAAAATAAGATCTAATTCAAATAATTTTTTAGTGTGTGACGTTTCGGCAACAACATTGTCACCTTCATCAGACAAAAGAATAAATGAGAAAAAATATTACTTTTTTCTCATTTATTCTTTTGTCTGATGAAGGTGACAATGTTGTTGCCGAAACGTCACACACTAAAAAATTATTTGGATTAGATCTTATTTTCTTTTATTAAAAACTTATACTGTATAGTTTATGTATCAATGAGGCAAACGAGTCGGTGAACGAGTGGGTAAAACCCTCGATTCCCGACAGTCATGAACCGGGATTGAATCTCGCGTTAACATTTTGTTTAATATTTGAATAACTCACATATTATTCATTGTTCCAATTATCATAAATTAGGTTGCTCTTTTTTAGCGGTATCTGATAAAGTGATTTTGGAACCTGTATCAATGAGGATTTAGAGTTAGTTATTATAAAGCGGTGTTTTTTCTCTCAAAATTACACTCATAGACAAGGACTTATGGAAGTTAGTTCATTTTAACATGTATATCGGTATTCAGAGAGTAAACTCTGAAAGCTATTTGATATACAGTGACTTTTGTCGAAAACATATGAGATAACGAAGTGCAAACAAAATTGCCTCTGTCTCCTTAAAAAAAATGCAGACGATCGGTGACATCAAAGAACTTCCACTTCCTTAAATTTAATCCATGAATGTAATTCACTGCGTGAATAATGGTATACCTTTTATATCATCCCTCGACTTCTCTACATAGAACCGTTCCTTTTTTTTTTTTCATTTCTTAAAGCTTGAGACAGATTTTAAGAAAAAAAGCGCTTTTTTTTCACTTTCAAATATTCTTTAAAATGAGACAGAGAGAGTACAACTATCAAATTGAGATAAATTGATGTCATATTTTGATGTAAAGGTTTATATACGAGGTGTGTTCAAAAAGTATCGCGACTTTTGTGTTTTTTCAAAAATTATTTATTTATTCATGAATACCTATTTTGTCCCCTTCAAAGTAATCCCCATGAGATATTATACACTTGTGCCAACGGTTTTTCCAATCTTCGAAGCACTTCAAAAAATCATTTTTTAAAATCTTTTTAGCTCCTCCTTCGATTCCTCCTCCTCCTTTATCTCGTCAAGCGTAGCGTAACGTCGTCCTTTCATGGGCCTCTTCAGTTTAGGGAACAAGAAAAGGTCACAGGGGGCCAGATCTGGGGAATACGGTGGCTACGGCATCATTATTGTGTTGTTTTTGGCCAAAAAGTCGCGCACAAGCAACGATGTGTGAGCAGGGGCGTTATCGTGGTGCAAAAGCCAATTTTTGTTCTTCCACAAATCCGGGCGTTTCTGGCGGATTGCTTCGCGTAAATTGCGCATAACTTGCAGGTAATATTCCTTATTGACCATTCTACCCTGTGGCAAGAACTCATGATGCACCACGCCCCTGCAATCGAAGAAAACTGTCAGCAAAACTTTCACATTCGACCGAACTTGGCGCGCTTTTTTCGGTCTTGGTTCGTGCGGCAGCTTCCATTGAGATGATTGAGCTTTGGTTTCCACGTCATAACCATAAACCCACGCTTCGTCACCAGTTATGACCCTCTGGAGCAAATTTGGGTCGTCGCGGACAGAGTCCAACATCTCATTAGCAATGTTCATGCGATGCTGTTTTTGGTCGCAATTTTGCAATTTTGGTACGAATTTCGCGGCGACCCGTCTCATGCCCAAATCATTGATAAAAATCGAATGTCACGAGCCAATCGATATGTTTAGGTCCTCAGCAACTTCTCTAACGGTGATTCGACGATTGGCCAATATCATTTTCTCCACTTCATTAATTTTTTCGTCTGTTGTTGAAGTGCTCGGGCGTCCGGCACGCTCTTCGTCGTTCACATCTTCTGGCCTTCTGAGAACATTTGTACCACCGATAAACGTTGCTTCGGTCCAAGGTAGCTTCTCCGTATGCCACAGTCAACATTCGGAATGCATCCGCGCACTTAATTTTGTTTTTCACACAAAATTTTATACAGGTTATTTGATCCATTTTTTTAATAGGTAAAAATCGAAGACGATCCAAAACACCTGCAAGCAAAGCAGCTGTCAACAATTAAGTGAACATTCAAAATGGCCGAGCTTGTCGGCATAAGTGAGAGACATGAATACCAACATAAAGCCACAAAAAGATCGAAATTCGAATATACGTAACCCGCGAAAATTCAATGGTCGCGATACCTTTTGAACACACCTCGTACAGTGAATATAAATGTAAAATTTAAAAAGCCGCTAACATATTTATTCTACACATTAATATTGTAGCGTAGAAATCAAGCCTTGAAATATCCTAAGATGTAAAAGTATTTATTGATGACGTCACGGCGACTAGTCTACAATTATTAACAACTCAACCCAACTATGTACAGCTAGAGAATCTTAAGCAAGCAAGCAGAGAAATATTTTAAAGATGATTTCACAAATACAGATTAATATATATTTTTATAATCTGTTGAATATATTTTCTCATTGAATAATATTAAATTAAATAATAAAATATTTCTTCGCCACATAGCCTCCTCCTATAAAGAGCATCGACCCGATGCTCAGCAGGAGACTTACGTCGTCAGTCTTAAGATCTAGTACTATGGCCAGGGATATTTTCAGGTGACCGCGGTGGATGTCTTCTTTCAGTTGAGATATCTTCTTCATGGGGACTTGGTAGGTCTATGTTTACGTCAAGGTAGCTTTTTCTAATTTCTACGTGGTCGGCAAGGGGGGATTTTATAACTTTACGGCCTCACCTCCAATGTGGTCTATCATCTAGTTTTAATGGCGGGGCGTCCAGCTAGATCTTCTAGCAGGTGAGAAATGTTGTCTGTTTCGACCGCGATATGAAGTAGGGCTTCGGTAGCGAGTGAAAGTTTTCCTCGATGATTCGTCATTGGGGTCCTGAGATTCAGCTCGAGAGCGTCTTGCTTTCTTTGGAAATAGTCATTTCTCCTTTCCTCATTGTGTCTCTTCCTGTCACGGCAATAGCGGACGACGTGACCTGGGCGTCCGCAGTAGAAACAGATTGGCCTTCCCTCAGTTGTACGCCAATCATTGGTGTCGCGTCTTCCTCCCTGTTTTGGGTATCGAGGTTCAGGGTGCGGTCTTATCGTTTCGGCCTCATATCTGGTATTTAAAAACTGTCGGGGTTTTTCCTTCTGAGGGGGACTTCTCCTAGACTTTGAGATTGGCGCCAGGGTTCTTCCAATCCCCTCCTTTACAATTTCTTCGATTGTAGCATTTTTTGGTTCCTCCCGAGGAGAGCCTAATGCCCGCTGTACCTCCTCACGAACAATTTGCCTAATCAAAGATGACAGATCTTCTCCGTCATCCTGGTCACAGAGAGAGGCTACATTTGGTAGGCGCTCGTACCTGGTTGGGGTAACTCGCCTACAACGGAGCGCTTCGACACGGCGACATTCTGTAATGAATTGCTCGGTGCTCTGTACATCCCTCGGTAGGAGTGCTTGATAAAGCTCCTCAGCTATCCCCTTCATGAGGTGGGAGATTTTATCTTCCTCGCTCATTTGAGGATCAGCCTCTTTGCACAAGCACAGGATATCCTGGATGTAACATTCGGTACTTTCACCTTTTAATTGTGCCCGTGTTTTAAGTTTCTTCTCCGCTTGCAATTTTGAATTTTCTTTTTTTCCGAACACATTCTCTAATTGAGATGTGAATTCCTTCCAAGTCTGTATGCTTTCTTCGTTGTTCTCAAACCATTTGAGAGCAGTTCCAGACAGATAAAAATAAACTTTAGTAAGACAAAGGGTTTCGTCCCAATGGTTGTACCTTGCCACACGTGCATACCCTTTTAACCATTTTTGGAGATCTTCACCATCCTCCCCGGAGAAAATGGAAGGGTTCCTCGGCAGATGTTGAACAACGTAGTTGCTTACCTGAGTACCTTCCTTCTTTACATTCATAGAAGTTTCTTCTGGTTCAACAGAATCAATTTTTCTTTTATTTCTTAATGGGTATCGGTCCAGTCTCTCCACCAGTTGTAGTGTAGAAATCAAGCCTTGAAATATCCTAAGATGTAAAAGTATTTATTGATGACGTCACGGCGACTAGTCTACAATTATTAACAACTCAACCCAACTATTTACAGCTAGAGAATCTTAAGCAAGCAAGCAAAGAAATATTTTAAAGATGATTTCACAAATACAGATTAATATATATTTTTATAATCTGTTGAATATATTTTCTCATTGAATAATATTAAATTAAATAATAAAATATTTCTTCGCCACAATATACATGTATATGCCTTAATACATACCGCTATACCTTAAGATCATGTTTTTAAATATATATTATGGTAAAATTTTGATAGAAATTAACATTGCTTGTATTTTGAATACATGAATATTTTGGTATTGATTTGCAGTCGTGATAATAATGATAAAAACAGTTTAAATCATTATTTGCTTTAATATTGAGCTGAAAGACATAATTGAGGATGAAATAATACCTTACTTAAGGCGTGAAGAATGAAGAAAATAAAATATTACTTATTCACATATCTACAGAAAGATTTGAGCCGGCCAACGGGAATCAACAACAATAGGTTTATATAGGGAAAGCCGCGACTTCTGGCGGTCGATTTTGCAAAGTAGTTCGAATTCAATAACAATATAATATCAATTAAATAATTTTTATATAACATATATATGCCGTAGCTAATACATTTCTAAATATTATTAACATGATGTTTATAATTTTTTTTAAATCTCTCTGGAAGTAAAAGGCTGGCATTACGCGATTGCTATTTTAAGAGCATCGTCTGCACATTTGGACTACACTGCCAGCGGCTACTCCATCTGGTGCTGCCATCTAGTAAGACTTTTAGAAACTTTTTTGGGGCTTATCCAATATTTCCCATTTTCTTCTTTGACGCTATGACAACGGTCCGCTCTGAATATACATATAAACATAGATATCCCTAATAGCAAATGCCAGATTTGACTTGAATTTGAAACATATAGGCTGAATATACCAGATATATATCATAATTTAAACAAAGCTACATAAGTTAATAGTCCTTATTTAAGCTTGTACCATATTAATAACCATTAAATCTGTCCCATCTGCTTTCACCACATATTTCATGTAATTAAATATAACTTAAATATTTATTATGTTTGTGCCATAGAACAGGCCATAGTTATATTAGTATATATTCATATAAATTGTAACAACTATTGATTATTTTTAACCACTCTATTGCTCTAAAATATCACAATCTGCCTTATGTAAGTAATAAAGTATGACGTCTTCCCAGTCGTCTCAAAGTGACACCAGTTTGCCTCCCCAGGGGAGGAGAAGATGACCCACATAAGTCACTGACCAATGGGAATCAATCCCCGGGGATCAGGGCAGATGGAGAAAAGAAAAGGCTGGCCGTCGGTCGACAGTTAGTTAGAGTTACAGTTAATATTTATGACATGAACACTCACTACTAGCTCCCTTGTCATCTCACGGCGGCCCTCGTTGCCGCCGTTTTGGCTGCCCCCGTTGCTTCAAGCTGACGCCGAACCTTCCTCTGGTAGTCCTCAACATTCACCCGGTCCTAGTGCCACTTGAGATGTCCTGGGAGTGCGCCTTTTGATCCCAAACTTTGTCATTACTGTCCCGTGCGGGCTTCCCACTCTGCACGCCTTGACCTCAACCCCGACTACTTCCAACTCACTTGTCTGCTAATCCGGGTTTACGACATATATATGTAATATGTTGAGGTCTGGTAGCCTCTTGTAGAATCCTGTCGACTCTCTGTAATAAGTTGAGGTCTGGTAGCCTCTTGTAGAATCCTGTCGACTCTCGCTATAAGCTGTGGTAACCGGTGGTCAAACCTGTAGTAGCCGAGAGGGACAGTCAGGGCGTGGAGAGTTTTCCAGTACCTCTCTGCACTTTGGAAGACCTTTAACAGTCTTCACAGAGTACAGGCAGTCGTGGTCGAGGCAGAGTGGAAAGTTTGGGAATGTCCACACACACAAAACGAAGAGACACAGCTGAAGTAGGAAAGTTCCATGAACAGATAGGAGTTGAGCTAAGCAAGATGGAGATATAGAGTTCTTACTGTTTTACATGGCGATGATGTGGACCTGGCTACAACCAACAAGGGCACACGCCGACGGTGAAGTGGTGACTGCTGACTAACTCCGTACTAACTAACTATTGTCGGCTAAAACCGAGGTGTTTATATACCATTCCCGAGGAGGGGGGGGGGGAGACATCTGCGAATTTGAACTTTGAACGTCTGGGGCATTCTGCACCCTTTGGACCAGATGGCAACGGGCTGCCGAATTCCTTTTCAGGGTTGTTGGATTGTCTGAGAATGTGAACTTTGAACGTCTGCACCCTTTGGCCTTGATGGCAACGACTCGCTAAATTCCTCTTCAGGATTGTTGGGTTTCTCTCTCGATCTTAGACGTTTTTGAATTTCTCAATCTTGCTTTAACTTAGCTCTTAATCTCTATTACATAGTTTTATTTATTTATCTTTAATTTGTACAAAGTACATTACATATGGCGATGCAATATAGTTGTGTTTCTATATACAACACGACAATCTTGTTATAAGTAGTTATACTATATAGGGTTGTTGGTTTAAATTACCATAGATGAGCCCCGGGAGTGAAAGGGTTTATCCGGGTTTAAACGGGTAAAGCCTTTCTAACACAGGTAAGTAATTAAAATTTCTTTTAATTAATTTATACTGTGAGGGTTAAAAAGGGCTATAACAAGATACTTTTGTTTGGATATATCTGCAAATTCTAAAAAATACAACTTATGTTTAATTTAAAAGTTATGATATTCATATAAAAGAGAAATTAAGATAAAACCTTTGTTTGATAAAAAATAATGATGATAAAAATAAAATCATGTTCTAAGAGATTGTTGGCGGGCGTTGGAAAGGGTCAGTGGTTAAAGAATATGCAATTGTAAGTATTACACAGGTAATCAAATACTTAGGTTCAGGTGCAAAGCGAGGATATAGACTTGTGCGTCTTCCGAGGCAATGTTTCACCTGTGATCCTGTATAAGGGTTACAGTGCTTTGTCACAATTGTATGGTTATTGCGTTGAAAAGTTGTTGAAGAAAAAGTCGTTCATTAATATGATTGAAAGGGGTGAAATGGAGTCATGCGTTAAGTAGAATTGTTGTAGCGACAGTAGGTGATCTGACTTGACTTAAAATCAAAGGTGGATTGTGGTCCGCTAGAGCTAAAAAATTTGAGTTGTGAGAGTTGTGGACGCTTTATGTTTGCGTGGGTGATTATGCTCTAGGGATGATTGTAGTAAACTTTTGAAACGCGTTCAAACCAGAAGTTGGGATTTTTACACCTGGGGAACTTTGATCAAATAGTTTGTTGAAATTATGAAATCAAAAAATTGTCAAGCAGTACTATCGTTTTTCTACGTTGATGTGAAGCAATGACTGAGAAGATAGTAGTGTAAAGTACACTTAAGTGGTTAGAGAAATAGATTGTTGTATGCCCGAAAGTTAATGATAACATAGTCATTTTATATAAAGGTATAAAACAAATATAAAATGAATAAAATATAGAAATATCATTGTGGTTGAATAAAGTTTAAGTGGATAAAATCAAACAATCAATATATAAAAGTGATAATAATGAAGAATTAAAGTGATTTTTGACAACAAATATATCTTTTGTAATACTAAAATAATATTATGAAAAATAAAATTGATTTTTTTTATATATAATGTTGGATTAAAAGCTAGTGTGATTATATAATTGAAAGGCAAAAATAAAAATAAAATATTTTATACAAAAAAGAGAATGTAATTAAAGATTGTGATCTCAATTTAACATGTAAAATGTTTGATATGTAGAAAAATTTAGAGATTTACACAGGATTAAAATATGAAAATGTTCAATTTAAGGTAGGTCTTGTTCAAATTCAAATATCTAAATGTTTAAAAGTTGGGTTAAGATATCGACTGTAGAAAAATGTGTGGAATTAAAAGGAATGCGGGACATGGGGATGGAAGGACTGGGGGCTTCTGGGGAAGAGTGGCGATGGATTTAGGTGTCCATTCTTACGACCGGGGTGCGATTTGTATTGTTTTTAAAGGGGCGATATGGGGGAAGTCTGCGTCGCACGTTCTCTACATTCTTTCTCATCTAGTCTGGTTATTTCGGGGTATGATTAGGATGAGTTATCAGATTTGGGGTATAACATTGAACATTAAATAGGTGGGTGGAAAACTTGTGACAGAATGGGGTGTGTTATTAGAAATTTGTGATTTTTTTCTGAGGTAAAAGCGGGCGCTCTGTCAGATAACAGAAATTTTGGAAATCCTTGTTGTAGTACAGTTTTGAGAGTTTGAATGTACGTTAGGGTACTGGTTTACTGGTTAAACTCCCTTTGAGAGTGGTGAAAGCTTGTTGGCAATTTTATGGTCTATTTGAAAAATGTAGTTTTCTCGGTGTTCGTAAGTGTTTTCTTTCGATTTTTGCAATTTAAAAAAAAATGCGTTTCACCTATGTGTATTAAAATTTGAATATATTTTTTAAATCGTTGATTATGGTAGTGCGAAAATTATCTTTGTAAAAGGGGCAATGGCGTGATAGTGACTTTTAAATTGAATGGGGCGTTTATATAAATTATTGAACATAAAAATGATTTTTGCAAGGTTTTGAGCATTTGATTAAGAAATTGGTGTTTTGGTATAAAAATAATATATTAAGAAAAACACACATATAAGTTTAGAATGATGATTCGAGTAATTAAAAAATATTATGATTTTTTTTTCTTATGTAAAATTGAAAGTAATGAATTAAAATTTATAAGTTGCTTAAAATGAGGTAAAAATTGATAAATGAGGGTGTAAAAGATTTAAAATTTGAATTGAAATGATATAAAAATGGTAAAAATTGATTTTAAAATGATTACAGTGAAAATAAACATTAAACTTATGGAAAATCAAGTTGTGAGCATGAGGAGAAAGTTTTTTAAAACTCACAGTTTTGAGGATTGATCAGTCAGGATACTTGGTCTTTAGTTGTCGTCCTACTGATGACGTGGAAGACGCTCCAAGTAGAGCTTGCAGAAGCTTGTAACTTCTGTTTGGTGACGGCGGCATGTCGCCTGGAAGATGGTTGCGTTGTAAGGCCGAAGGGGGAAAGTCTCACCGGCTTATTTTGCGGGAATTTCGGCTGTGTCGTTGGGGTGTTGACAGCTTGCTCCTGATATATAGTCTCTTGTTGGCGGGGAGATTGCTTGATCGTTTCGTTGGACTGGCGGGTTGTTCCTCCATCTTGGCTCTTTCTCTCTTTTCTATCTGGACAGGCTTCTTACCTTCTTCGTTGTGGTCATCTTCGTTGTGGTCATCCTTCGTTATGGTCATCCTGTCGACTCTCTGTAATATGTTGAGGTCTGGTAGCCTCTTGTAGAATCCTGTCGACTCTCTGTAATAAGTTGAGGTCTGGTAGCCTCTTGTAGAATCCTGTCGACTCTCGCTATAAGCTGTGGTAACCGGTGGTCAAACCTGTAGTAGCCGAGAGGGACAGTCAGGGCGTGGAGAGTTTTCCAGTACCTCTCTGCACTTTGGAAGACCTTTAACAGTCTTCACAGAGTACAGGCAGTCGTGGTCGAGGCAGAGTGGAAAGTTTGGGAATGTCCACACACACAAAACGAAGAGACACAGCTGAAGTAGGAAAGTTCCATGAACAGATAGGAGTTGAGCTAAGCAAGATGGAGATATAGAGTTCTTACTGTTTTACATGGCGATGATGTGGACCTGGCTACAACCAACAAGGGCACACGCCGACGGTGAAGTGGTGACTGCTGACTAACTCCGTACTAACTAACTATTGTCGGCTAAAACCGAGGTGTTTATATACCATTCCCGAGGAGGGGGGGGGAGACATCTGCGAATTTGAACTTTGAACGTCTGGGGCATTCTGCACCCTTTGGACCAGATGGCAACGGGCTGCCGAATTTCTTTTCAGGGTTGTTGGATTGTCTGAGAATGTGAACTTTGAACGTCTGCACCCTTTGGCCTTGATGGCAACGACTCGCTAAATTCCTCTTCAGGATTGTTGGGTTTCTCTCTCGATCTTAGACGTTTTTGAATTTCTCAATCTTGCTTTAACTTAGCTCTTAATCTCTATTACATAGTTTTATTTATTTGTCTTTAATTTGTACAAAGTACATTACATATGGCGATGCAATATAGTTGTGTTTCTATATACAACACGACAATCTTGTTATAAGTAGTTATACTATATAGGGTTGTTGGTTTAAATTACCATATATATATATATATATGTGATGAGGTCCTGTCGACTTATCTGTGGTGTGAGATCCTGTCGACTCTCGCTATAGCTGTGGTAACCGAGGGTCAAACCTGTAGTGACCGAGAGGCACAGTCAGGGCGTGGAGAGTTTTCCAGTACCTCTATGCACCTTGGAGGACCTTTAACAGTTCTCACAGAGTACAGGCAGTCGTGGTCGAGGCAGAGTGGAAAGCTTGGGAATGTCCACACACAAAAAACGAAGAGACACAGTTGTAGTAGGAAAGTTCCGTGAACAGATAGGAGTCGAGCTAAGAGCAAGATGGAGATAGAAGAGATCTTACTGTTTTACATGGCGATGAAGTGGTCCTGGCTACAACCGACAAGGGCTCGCGCCGATGGTGAAGTGACTGTCTAAGTTCGGCTAAAACCGAGGTTTTATATCTTTGCCGAGGGGGGGGGGAGACATGTGAGAATTTGGACTTTGAACGTCTGCGGCATTCCGCACCCTTTGACCTTGATGGCAACGGGCTGCCAAATTCCTTTTTAAGGTTGTTGGATTTCTCTCTCGATTTTAGACGTTTTTGAACTTCTCAATCTTGCTTTAACTCAGCTCTTAATCCATTACATAGTTTCATTTATTTTCCTCAGTTTGTACAAAGTACATTACATATGGTGATGCAATGACTCATGTCAATCATGCGTATAATTATTTATAGATGTGTTTCTATATACAACATGACAATCTTGTTATAAGTATTATACAATATAGGGTTGTTGGTTTAAATTACCATAGATGGGCCCCGGGAGTGAAAGGGTTTATCCGGGTTTAAGCGGGTAAAGCCTCTCTAACACAGGTAAGTAATTAAAATTTATTTTAATTAATTTAAACTGTGAGGTGAAAAAGGGCTATAACAAGATGTTTTGTTTGTATATATCTGAAAATTATAAAAAACACAACTTATGTTTAATTTAAAAGTTATGATATTCATTTAAAAGAGAAATTCAGATAAAACCTTTGTTTGATAAAAAAAATAATGATGATAAAAATAAAATGATGTTCTAAGAGATTGTTGGCGGGCGTTGGAAAGGGTTAGGAGTTAAAGAATATGGAATTGTAAGTATTACACAGGCAACCAAATATTTAGATCCAGGTGCAAAGCGAGGATATAGACTTGAGCGTCTTCCTAGGCAATGTTTCACCTGTGATCCTGTATAAGGTTACAGTGCTTTGTCACAATTGTAGGGTTATTCGGTTGAAAAGTTGTTGAAGAAAAAGTTGTCCATTAATATGATTGAAAGGGGTGAAATGGAGAGCCATGCGATAAGTAGAATTGTTGTATCGACAGTAGGTGATCTGACTTGACTTAAAATCAAAGGTTGATTGTGGTCCTCTAGAGCTGAAAAATTGTGAGTTGTGAACGCTTTGTGCATGCGTTGCTGATTGCGCTCTGCGGATGATTGATATAAACTTTTGAAACGTGTTCAAGCCAGAAGTTGGGATTTTTAAATCTGGGGAACTATGTTCAATGAGTTTGTTGAAATTACGAAATCAAAAAATATTTGTCAAGCAGTACTGTCGTTTTTCTACGTTGATGTGAGCAATGACTGAGAAGATAGTAGCGAAGAACACTGAAGTGGTTGAAGAAATAGATTGTTGTAAACGATTGTTAATGATATTATTTGTCCTATTATAAAGGTATAAAAACAAATATAAAATTAATAAAAATAGAGAAATTTCATTGTGGTTGAATAAAGTTTAAGTGAACAAAATCAAACGAACAATATATAAAAGTAATAATAATGAATAATTACAGTGATTTTTGACAACAAATAAATGTTTTGTAATACTAAAGTAATATTATGAAAATTTAAAGTAAAATTGATTTTTTTATTAATAATATTGGATTAAAAATTTGTAATTATATAATTGAAAGGTAAAAAATAAAAAATAAAATTTTAAATATATATAATATATATATTTTATACAAAAATAGAATATAGTTAAAGATTATTACAATGAGTAGATGAAGGTTTAGTATTTCTTCTAAAAAGAAATTACAAATGTGGTGTGTAAGTTTTATAAATCGAAAATTGAGAAGCGCAATTTATTGCTTGGATTGGTTACTAAAATGTTGTGCATTGTGATCTCAATTTAACATGTAAAATGTTTGATATGTAGAAAAAATAGAGATTTACAAAGGATTGAAATATCAAAAATGTTCAATTTAAGGTAGGTCTTGTTCAAATTCAAATATCTAAATGTTTAGAAGTTAGGTTAAGATATCGACTGCTAATGTAGTAAAAGGTGTGATATAAAAGGAATGCGGGACACGGGGAATGTAGGACAGGGGGGTCAGTTAGGGGGAAGAGTGGCAATGAATTTATTGACGCGGGAATGGCCTCGAGTCGTTTAGTATATCGTCACTGGGGCCTATGTTAACTAGCGGTGTTCATGTCCATTTTTACGACTCTCTGTCTGGGAATTTGTGAAATTCTCGAGGAAATATAAATGGCTGATGTGAAACACATGTTACACATGGCGGTCATTCCGATAGCGGATATTTAGATGAAAGCTTTGTTAGCGGGGAGAGAGGTGATGGATTTAGTGACGCGGGAATGGTGTCGCGAAGATATCTGGAGTCAAATGTTTGAATTAACTGAGATATACATCTTGAGACATTCGCTGTGGGTTTTGAATAAATCGGGTTTGTGGAGGTGTGATGTACAGAATATTCTCTGTGTGATACTTTAGTTTATTGACATGTATGGTGTCACTGTCTCTATTGAGAGGTTGATTGGGGCGATCTATTCGAACGACATTGGGTGAGATTATTTCAATTATTGTGTATGGTCCAGTAATATATGGTGATAATTTACCTGTGTCGGGATGTCTATAATTTTTTACCAAAACAAGATCATTCACTTCGAAATGTGGTGTTCTGTGCTGCTTATCAAATGTTTATTTATCTTTTTTATGCTTATTTTGGGTACGAGAGCGTGCTATCTCTATAGCTCTAGTTATTTCGGGGTATGGGTTAAGATGATTTCTTAGATCTGGGGGGACAACATTGAACATTAAGTAGGTGTGTGGAAAACTTGTGACAGAATGGGGTGTGTTATTATACCTTTGAGTGATGCGCTTAACTAGTTGAGTCCAGGAAACTTTCGGATTTTCTAGCTAAGCTAGTCTGAGCTTGCCTGAAATGGTGGCATTTAAACGTTCTATTAAGCCGTTTACTTGTGGGTTATTGCTTTTGGTGAGCAGGGTTGGATACCATGTGTTATTAGAAATTTACGGAATTTTTCAGAGGTAAAAGCGGTTGCTCTGTCAGATAACAGACGTTTTGGAAATCCTTGCTGTAGTACAGTTTTGAGGGTTTGAATGTACGTTAGGGAACTGGTACTGGTTAAACTCCCTTTGAGAGTGGTGAAAGCTTGTTGACAGTCTGGGTTCCAATTCCATTTCACATCTTTTTTAAGTAGTTTATTTACAGGTGCTCGTTAGTGTTGTGTTTCGACGTTGTTGCGGACTTAGTAAAAATGTTATTCAATGATGTCAGGTTTAGATGTGTGTAAAAGTGTGACTTTCGACGTGGACACGCTTTGGGTTGAGTTGTGTCACAGGCATGAAGGCGTCTTTGGCCTGAAAAGTGAGAAAAATTGTTGTGTTGCGCTGTGTAACACGAGTGAAGTGAATTGAATGGAAAGGTGTCACATGAAGTCGTTGTTTTTGGTACAGCATCTAACTTGTTTCACCATGAATAACAAATTTACTAGTCATGGGTGGTGGTTGTACAAAACATATCGAGATATTTTGGCTGTTAGTGGATGTGGCACGTTTAGTGGCGACGATATGGAGCTTGTGTGGCTCGAGATTGATTTGTTGCTAAGTCGCGCGCTAATAGATAGTGGCCAATTGGAGAAAGTGATGGGGAGTGAGGTCAGGTCAGTGCAGTAAGGCCTGTAGAGATAATATTTGATGATATTTAAAAGAAACGCATTGCCAGTAAATTTATTTGTGTAAAATTTTAACGATAGATGGCAATAAAATTTAATTTACTAATATATATTGGTTATGAAAACATATTTTGCGGAAGAGCTTTGCTCGATGCAATACCTTGAAATTATATGTATGTACCTTTACAGACCTATAAGCTTATGTCCATAGTTTACTAAACACCCCTAAGCTGCCTTCCATAGAAAATACAGGGTATATAAGAAAACTAATCCAATACAATAGTAGAGCGGTCTAGAGATTAATTTGGCGAAACCGCTGAGAGGGTTCACTACTGATGAGCCAAGCCCTCTCATTCAATAACTCATATCATTGCAGTAAGGTCTGTAGAGATAATATTTGATCATATTTAAAAGAAACGCATTGCCAGTAAATTTATACATGTAAAATTTTAAAGTAAAATTTGATAAATGAGGGTGTACAAGATTTAAAATTTGAATTGAAATAATATAAAAATGCTAAAAATTGATTTTAAATGATTTCAGTGAAAATAAACATTAATTTTATAGAGAATAAAGTTTTGAGCATGAGGAGAAAGTTATGTAGGTTTTAAAAAACTCACAGTTTTCATGATTGTTCAAGTCAGGAGGCTTGGTCTTTGGTTGTCGTCCAGATGTCGCGGAAGACATCCTATGTAGGGCTTTTAGAAGCTTGTAACTTCTGTTTAGTGACGGCGGCATGTCGTCTGGAAGGTGGTTGCGTTGTAAAGCCGAAGGTGAGGAACTTCTCACCAGCTTATTTTGCGGAATCTTCGGCTGTGTCGTTGGGGTGTTGACAGCTTGCTCCTGAAATATAGTCTCTTGTTGGGGGGAGAGATTGTTCGGTCGTTTTGTTGGAATGGCGGGTTGGTTCCTCCATCTTTGCTCTTTCTCGCTTCTATCTCGACAGGCTTCTTACCTCTTCGTTGTGGTCATCCTGTTGACTTATCTGTGATGAGATCCTGTCGACTCTCGCTATAGCTGTGGTAACCGAGGGTCAAACCTGTAGTGACCGAAAGGGACAGTCAGGGCGTGGAGAGTTTTCCAGTACCTCTATGCACCTTGGAGGACCTTTAACAGTTCTCACAGAGTACAGGCAGTCGTGGTCCATGCAGAGTGGAAAGCTTGGGAATGTCCACACACAAAAAACGAAGAGACACAGTTGTAGTAGGAAAGTTCCGTGAACAGATAGGAGTCGAGCTAAGAGCAAGATGGTGACGATGAATTGGTCCTGGCTACAACCGACAAGGGCTCGCGCCGATGGTGAAGTGACTGTCTAAGTTCGGCTAAAACCGAGGTTTTATATCTTTGCCGAGGGGGGGGGGAGACATGGGAGAATTTGGACTTTGAACGTCTGCGGCATTCTGCACCCTTTGATCTTGATGGCAACGGGCTGCCAAATTCCTTTTTAAGGTTGTTGGATTTCTCTCTCGATTTTAGACGTTCTTGAACTTCTCAATCTTGCTTTAACTCAGCTCTTAATCCATTACATAGTTTCATTTATTTATCCTCAGTTTGTACAAAGTACATTACATATGGTGATGCAATGACTCATGTCAATCATGCGTATAATTATTTATAGATGTGTTTCTATATACAACATGACAATCTTGTTATAAGTATTATACAATATAGGGTTGTTGGTTTAAATTACCATATATATTTTTTTTTATCTTTTATTTTTTTCTTTCGTTTTTCAATATATATATATATATATATATATTATTTATATAAAAAAATGTTTTTTGAGTTTCTGCTTGATATTTTGGATCACGTTGAGGATTATTGTAATGGTGGTGCAGTCGTGGCTAAATTTCTTGAAAGAATAATAATAAAATGGTCTTGATCAGATATTGCTTTATTGAGCTGAGAAATGAATTCATATTAAAAACATAATTTTGTACAAGTACCGCCTGGCTTAAGGCGTAAGAATAAATAAAACAAAATATTATATTTACATAATTACAAACATGTTTGAGCCGACCAGCGGGGAAGAACAACAACGAGTTTTTATATGCAAAGCGTGACCTCTGGCGGTCGATTTAACAAAATATTTGTATCTATGAAATTATAATTTTAAATAAAATAATACCTTAATATAACATTTTAAATAATACATTTATATAACATTTCCCCCCTGTGAAGAAAATAATATGGGTTCAGAGTAAAGTGATAAAAAATATAGTTTAAAAAATTGTAAAATGATTAGAAAGAAAATAACATCATATAAAGTATGAATGATGATAAAATGTTTGGGAGAAAGTGAAAAATAAAAATGTGATATTCCATAATCATATTGGTTTGTTGTTAACCAATAGAGACAGGAAATTACAAAAATGATAATGTGAATAATTATAACAAAAATGTGGTGAAGAGTGAAAATGTGGTTGATTGAAAATTGTGGTAAAGGGTGAAAATTGTGGTAAAGAATGAAAATTGTGGTAAAGAGTGAAAATTGTGGTAAAGAGTAAAAATTGTGGTAAAGAATGAAAATTGTGGTAAAGAGTGAAAATTGTGGCAAAGAATGAAAATGTGGTTGATTGAAAATGCAAAGAGAGAAAATAAAAGTGTTCCATAATCGTATTGGCTTACTGTGAACCAATAGATTGGAAATAGACAAAAAAATGCACATATAATATTAATGAGGAAGAAAAATAAAATTAATTATATTTACAAAAGTATAAAATGAAAAAATATGAAGAACATTGAAAACAATATGAAAAATAATTGCATTTGTAAAGGAGAGGTGGAAACATTTAATGATTATAGGAAAAATAAAAGGCATTTGTGAAAAAGCAATAAAAGGCAAGGGTAATATTATGTACTAAAAGAAAAATGTGCAAATAAGGAATGAACATGTTAAGATTTTAAAAAAAGTAATGGTAAGAATAGTGAATGGGCATTTGAAGAAAAATAATCAAGGTGGATAAAAATAAGCTAAAATTTACATATGTTGGTAGCGGTAAATTTACATATTGACAGAAATGCTTTTAGATATTAATTACATATGAAACAAGTAATGGGGGTAAAAATGCAAATTTTGAAAATAACATGAAATGAGAATAAGAAAATATCAAATATCAAAAGTTAGGGAATTTTAAATATAAAAATGTGAAGCAATAAGGTATTGTTATCATTAACGAAAATATATAATGGAAGATATGATTGACAAAGATTAATTGCTATTAAAGATTGAATATGTGAGAAATATGTAATATTTTTTGGTTGTTGTTCTCCTGGCCGACTTTTTACATATAGTGTTGTGTTAAAAATTGATATGGTGAAAATGGGTTAAACCTAATTGCAAATGTTTAAAGGGTATAATATGGAACATGAGATATATTATAGAAACTATTTAATTAAAGAAAAATAACATTTAAAAGGTGTGGTTTCATTTAAATGGCAAAATATTATGAGAAATGACATAAAAGGGATGTAACTATAAGCAAATAAGTCATTGAAAACTATTGTAAACATGAATGAGAATTAAAAAGTTAAACTAAAGGTAACTGTGAAAAATGGTAGATACAAAGTACCTTGGGTTGTATTTGAAGATCTCGGGAGATGGCTGGTGTTGGGTGGAAGACTGCTTGTTGCTGGAAATGGTAGGAGATGGAGATTTTTGATTGTAGTGGCTATGCTTGATTGTGGAGATGGCTATGTTTACTTGAATTGGGCTATTTTTGATTGAGTATGGCTATGTTCGCTTGAATTGGTCTATGTTTGATTGAGGATGACTAGGGTTGCTTTTTATGATGCTATGGTTGTTTGTAGGTGACTATTTTTCGTTGGAGAAGGCAATTTTTGATTGGAGATGGCTATGTTTGATTTGAGATGGCTATGTTTGATTGGAGAAGGCTATGTTTTTTTAAAGTAGGTTATTTATGGTTAAATTAAATATTTTTGATTGAAAATTTGCATATTTGAGTTTGAAAAAATTGCTTTTGGGATATTGTTTACACAAGTTTCAGATATCCTGTCGACTAATATTATATTTATATTAAAAAAATGTTTTTTGAGTTTCTGCTTGATATTTTGGATCACGTTGAGGATTATTGTAATGGTGGTGCAGTCGTGGCTAAATTTCTTGAAAGAATAATAATAAAATGGTCTTGATCAGATATTGCTTTATTGAGCTGAGAAATGAATTCATATTAAAAACATAATTTTGTACAAGTACCGCCTGGCTTAAGGCGTAAGAATAAATAAAACAAAATATTATATTTACATAATTACAAACATGTTTGAGCCGACCAGCGGGGAAGAACAACAACGAGTTTTTATATGCAAAGCGTGACCTTTGGCGGTCGATTTAACAAAATATTTGTATCTATGAAATTATAATTTTAAATAAAATAATACCTTAATATAACATTTTAAATAATACATTTATATAACATATATATATACTGTGTCAAAATTTCATTCAAATTCACATATTTGAATATTCTTTCTTGTTCACATAAATTTAAGGTTTTCATAAATTGGGTTATTATTGTTTTTATTATATTTGTGTCGTCAAGCATGGAACATCCATAGCAACATACAAGGAAATTCCATAGCAACATACAAGGGAACATCCATAGCAACATGCAAGGGAACCACCATAGCAACATAAAGCGAACCACCATAGCAACATATAAGGTAACATACAAGGGAACATCCATAGCAACATGCAAGGGAACCACCATAGCAACATAAAGCGAACCACCATAGCAACATATAAGGTAACCTACAAGGGAACATCCATAGCAACATGCAAGGGAACCACCATAGCAACATAAAGCTAACCACCATAGCAACATGTACTCGCTTGTTCGGCGGTACATATACTAAAATTGGAACGATACAGAGAAGATTAGCATGGCCCCTGCGCAAGGATGACACGCAAAATCGTGAAGCGTTCCATAGCAACATATAAGGTAACATACAAGGGAACATTAATAGCAACATATAAGGTAACATACAAGGAAACACCCATAGCAACATACAAGGGAACATCCATAGCAACATACAAGGGAACATTCATAGCAACATACAAGGGAACATCCATAGCAATATACAAGGGAACATCCATAGCAACATATAAGGGAACCATCATAGCAACATATAAGGTAACATACAATGGAACATCCATAGCAACATATAAGGGAACATTCATAGCAGCATACAAGGGAACATCCATAGCAACATAAAGGGTAACATACAAGGAAATATCCATAGCAAAATATAAGGAAACATACAAGGGAACAACCATAGGAACATAAGAGGTAACATACAAGGGAGCATCCATAGAAACATATATAAGGTAACATACAAGTAAACATCCATAGCAACATAAAAGGTAACATACAAGGGAACATTCATTAATATATACAAGTATCAGAGTCATCAATCAATTCTGTCATCGTTTGCTTTTGTGAATGGAATAAATACCCAAATATGGCCATTTCTTATAAGCATCGGTGGTTCAGTGGTAGAATGCTCGCCTGCCACGCCGGCGGCCCGGATTCGATTCCCGGCCGATGCATTTTTTTCGCAATTTTTAAAACTCATTTATATTATTATTATATTAAACGATTAGGAACTCTTAATAATTGATTTATACGAATAAAATAAAATAAAACGATAAGAGGAGCTTCTTTTATTATTATTATTATATTATTATAATATTAAAATATACAAGTATATCAGAGTCATCAATTCTGTCATCGTTTGCTTTTGTGAATATATGTAAATAATGGATTTCATATTTTTTATTAATTTTTGTTCTGGCCTTTATTTGTTTAAATCTCTTTTTAAAAATCGTTTGATATGCAGTCGCAATCATTAGCGAACACATATGTTTCCCTAATATTTCCATATTTTTTTATTCTTACTGAGAAGATGGGCATCGCAGTCAGGATTCTTTACAGTCAGTCACTCAACTCAGGCAATTTCAAAGGTTAATGGGGGTTTGGTGGAAAGGCTGCGGTCTATTTAAACTATATTAATTTTGAAACAACTAAATGGATTGCAAAAAATAATTAAATCAAATACCTAAACACTAATATGATACAATTTTTGCCATTGCACACTTTTTCCTGTAGTTTATGTGTTTCTTCTGTATTGTAATTCTATGGCACTTCTACTATTTATTATTGATGTACTTTCAGTATGAAGGGTACTTCACTCGGGGGATTTCTCGGGCGAAGCCGGGTCATTCTTCTAGTAGCAACATACAAAGGAACATCCATAACAACATATAAGGGAACATCCATAGCAACATAAAAGGTAACATACAAGGGAACATTCATAGCAACATGCAAGGGAACATCCATAGCAACATATAAGGTAACATACAAAGGAACATCCATAGCAACATACAAGGGAACATCCATAGCAACATAAAAGGGAACATCCATAGCAACATACAAGGGAACATCCATAGCAACATATAAGAGAACATCCATAGCAACATACAAGGGAACATCCATAGCAACATATAAGGGAACATCTATAGCAACATACAAGGGACCATCCATAGCAACATACAAGGGAACATCTATAGCAACATACAAGGGAACATCCATATCAACATACAAGGGAACCACCATAGAAACATATATAAGGTAAAATATAAGGGAACATCTATAGCAACATATAAGGTAACATACAAGGGAACATCTATAGCAACATATAAGGTAACATACAAGGGAACATCCATAGCAATATATAAGGTTACATACAAGGGAAGATCCATAGCAACATATAAGGTAACATACAAGGGAACATCCATAGCAACATATAAGGGAACATCCATAGCAACATATAAGGGAACATACAAGGGAACATCCTTAGCAACATACAAGGGAACATCCATACCAAAATAAAAAGTAACATACACGGGAACATCCATAGCAACATTCAAAGGGAATATCCATAGCAACATATAAGGTAACATACAAGGGAACACCCATACCAACATATAAGGTAACATACAAGGGAACATCCATAGCAATATATAAGGGAGCATCTATAGAAACATATTGATGTCAATATATAAGGCAACAGGTTTGAAGCGCAATCAGGTATGATACCAGGTTACCTTTAGTTCGTATTCAGGGCACTATGACAGCCCAACGATACCTTGATGATGTGCTGCTACCTAGGGCACTCCTCTATCTTTAGGTTTACCCAATGTACTTTATCAGCAGGATAACGCCTGACCGCACACTGATCGCATTAGCCAACAAGCTCTGCAAGATATACATATGCTTCCCTGGCCACCGTACTCTCCTGACCTCTCACCAATTAAGCACGTCTGGGACATTATTGAACGCCGTTTACATGCCTTGCCTCATCCGAAGTTCAGAAGACGTACTGTGGCAAATGGTTGAAAGGAATGGAAAGCCATCCCTCAGGACACCAACCCTAGCCTGATTCACTCTCTACCTAGCCGTATTACTGTGTGTCCGCAGTGGTCCTACTTGCTAATGAACCGACACCGTCTCTCTCTGTGTTTTGATTATCATTTGGAAATAAATATCAATTATTGTTCATTTTTGACTCCCTCTGTTTGCCAAATTTCATCACTTTTTGTTCCCTTCTTTTTGGTGTTCCATTTCATTGTCACGCAGTATATATATGTGGTAATTTGAGAATCATAAACACCTGTGTAAATACTCACCACCTCTTCTTACACCCCCTACTCTAATATGGTCTTTTAATCATTGTACCAAATCCTTTTTTAATCAATTTAACTTTGTAGGTATCGTTTTTGTGTGTTCAATAAAATACAGAGGTACATCTAGAGGGAACGTAGAAACCAAAAGGGCTTATCCCGCAGCCATGAAGTCAACCGTCGCGTCAACGCGGCGCCAATAAAATGACGTAACAGGACATACCCGCAGCCAATGAGATCCACCGTCTCGCCACGGAGCCAGACGTCCGGTGACGTAACACTTGAGCATATAAAAGGGGCTTGCCCCGCGGCCAAAGAGGTCAGTCAGTTCATTAGATGCCAGATAGCGGACAGCAGCAGCAGGTAGATCGTTAGTGGATAGCCCGCCGGCCGCAACTTGGACTCTTCGTTCCCTCTTTCTGATGCCTCGGATTCCCCTGTAATTCGTCTCTGTGTGCCTTACCACTCACCACCATCACGACTGCGCAATCATCATCATTCCCCACGACTCAATGCAACAGACCAGACTACCGAGTTACCACAGTAAAGAAGAAAGTCGACAGGATTCGACAGAGAGTCGACAGGATGAACAAAGACGAAAAGGAAGCCCGGGTACAGGAGATCGGAGAGTTCCCCAACAACGACCACGGACCGACAACACCACCACCCCATCTTGGCATTATCATCCTTCAGTTGGCAACCATACTAGCAAGACTGCAACCCCTTCATCCCCAAGACCTGGATCTTACCTACTTTGATGCCTTCCCCCTTCCATCTCCAGCCATCACATCTTCCGCTCAACGCCAGCAATCTCCCGAAGTTTCCAACTCAAGCCGGAATCATCCTTTCCAAGGTACTTTATATCTGTCTTCCATACTCCCACTTTCCTGCTATTTTAGTTTTCGAATACAATATATAATGCCTATTTTCTTAGTTATATCCCTTTTTCTCGAATAGTTTTAAATATCAATTTTGCCATAGTTGATTTACCTTTTAAATTGCACCACACCTTCAATCCTTTTAAACATTATTTTGATCTGCATAATTTGTACCTAAAATATATCTCACATTCCATATTTTACTTTTGAATATTTGCAATTAGGTTTAACCATTTACAACTATAAATTCTAAACACCATATGTAAAACAGTCAGCCAAGAGAGAGAGAGAGAGAGAGAGGACAACAACAAATTAAGTTTACCTATTTTATCACATCTTCAATATTTTATTAAACTATCTTTAACATTTTAAAAAATCATATTTCCACTATATTTTCGATATGACCGCAATGCCTTATGGCTTTACATTTCCATCTTGTGTTTAAATTCCCTAACTTATAATATTTTGCTATTTTTCTCATTTAACTTCATTACTTAATATTATTATTTCAAAAATTTGCATTTCAAACTCCATTGCTCATTTACTGTGTTAATATCTAAAAGCGTTTCTGCCAAAATGTAAATATAGCAAAACCAATCAGCACATGCACTAACCCCAAATAATTATTCCTTTTCAGAAAAATGTCCATGTTATTTTTTATCTCCCACAACCCTTGTTAACCCTAATTGCCAGTTAACTGATGCGCGAACTGAATTGTCTCACCCTAATTTTCCGACCCAATTTAATCTCCTATTGCATAACAATCAACACATATTTTCTGAAAACAAATTTGATGTCCCCACTTTAAACATTCCCCCCGTCAAAATTAACACTACGTCTGACATAATAATTACACTCGGGCCCTACACAGAAAGCGTCCCTCATATAGCACCCCCCACCATGCAAGCCCATTATGTTCAACCCAAAGACAATGACTCAATTCCGTTCCGACATCTCTCATCAGACTTGTTCCAAGAATACCAACTCCCGATCAAACCAGCCAGCAGCCAACCTCTTCTACCTCTAACCCCAAATCTTTTTACCTTAATCCAAGTAGAACCAACTTCAAGTAACAATACTTCCCAGTTCCCCAGCTACAAATCAATCATGAACCAACTCAGTCCCAAGTCAGGTCATCAACCCTCCAAGATAAATGGCTCAGCCCACAACTAATCTCTCTCATAAACAATTTAGGATACAATATGAAAACATTTTTTATTTTCCACTTAATTTTCCTAATTTACACGATAACAATGCCCTTCTCCACCGTCCCGCTAATCACACTTATCTACATAGGAATATACGCACAAGAAACTGATAGACTTTTTCAACTACAAGAAGTCATTTTCCAACTACCTACCGTAATCTGGATATCGATAGGAGAAACCGTTCAACGTCTATTTAGAACTCCCCTACCACCTACGTCCTGACAACTATTACCCTTACATCACAGATAGCTTATCTCAACCTTATTTTATTTGTACTCCACGTATTGTACCATACTCCCCCGCAACTATCTTCCTTAAAATCAATGTCTTGTCGCAAAGCTGCACATTGATGCGTTTGTCAACCTATGTACCCACACATTTTTTTCTCACCCTATGTTACCACTACAACATCTTTTCAAGCAATCTTTAAAACCTAAAGTGGACTTGTTTACAAATGTTAATCAAAGTTTTTCCCATTGTCCCACTTTTGTAAATATCATTATATTTTAATTTTGTTTCACCATTTTTCTTTTCACACTTCTCAACTTCTGCAATAATTTTCTCTCAACAACCACGAAATTACCTTGCCTCTCACCAAACCTTACCATCTTAGCGGATCTTTTCACCACCAGCGCGACCCATGTCTTTGTCAGTTTTTTTTAATGTGATGTTTTTCTTTATGTTTTGTTTATGTTCATTTTTTTACACTTGCAGAAATTACCTTAATGTAGTTTGTTCATACACCAAGCTTAAATACTCTGCAGACATTTTTTTTCACTCACTCACCATCGCGCTATTTTCATTCTTTTTTTTTTCACCCAAGACCGCTAAGTGGAGAACAATAGTTTTTTTTTTTTGATCCCTTGTTAACTAGTTCCAAGACGTCCTAGCAAAACGCCTTGCAAACCCATGTTCTCAAGCTGATCCTGCTGTAAACCAATTTAATCACCATATTGTCATTCTTTTAACAGTTCCTACTTCATCTTTCCATTCTGTAACCTTGTCGACCGCAACTTCTTACCACCCTGTAAATAGCTTTGTTTGTTGACCCAATTAATTTTCCCCCAAAATTACTTCCCACCTACCAGAATTTAACTCAGGCTGCCCCTTTTTAGATTCTTCAACGCAGGGGCCCCATCTGTGGTAATTTAAGAATCATAAACACCTGTGTAAATACTCATCACCTCTTCTTACACCCCCTACTCTAATATGGTCTTTTAATCATTGTACCCAATCCTCCTTTAATCAATTTAACTTTGTAGGTATCGTTTTTGTGTGTTCAATAAAATACAGAGGTACATCTAGAGGGAACGTAGAAACCAAAAGGGTTTATCCCGCAGCCATGAGGTCAACCGTCGCGTCAACGCGGCGCCAATAAAATGACGTAACAGGCTTACCCGCAGCCAATGAGATCCACCGTCTCGCCACGGCGCCAGACGTCCGGTGACGTAACACATGAGCATATAAAAGGGGCTTGCCCCGCGGCCAAAGGGATCAGTCAGTTGATTAGATGCCAGATAGCGGACAGCAGCAGCAGGTAGATCGTTAGTGGATGGCCCGCCGGCCGCAACTTGGACTCTTCGTTCCCTCTTTCTGATGCCTCGGATTCCCCTGTAATTCGTCTCTGTGTGCCTTACCACTCACCACCATCACGACTGCGCAATCATCATCATTCCCCACGACTCAATACAACAGACCAGACTACCGAGTTACCACAGTAAAGAAGAAAGTCGACAGGATTCGACATATATATATATGTTGCTATGGATATTCCTTTCTATGTTACCTTATATTTTACCTTATACAAGTTGAGTTCATTAATTTCCAGGACTGGTTAAAAAATAAAATAAATAAAAAAGCTAAAGAAAACATTTTTATACAGAGTTAAATATTGAACATTCGACCACACACAACCTGACTGAAAGCACGAGTCTCGTGGCGCACGCGCCGCTCTAAAAATAGAACAAAACAACTTCCTTGTAAGGTTCGTAATTTCTAATTTTAAAATGGCCATTCTCGAAGAGCAGAGAATCTGCATTAAGTTTTGATTTAAATTGAAAAAAATTGCTACTGAGACGCATGAATTGATTAAAGAAGCTTTTGGCGATGCAGCTTTATCCCGTTCAAGAACTTTTGAATGTTTTTCACGCTTCCTAAAAGGTCGGGAAAAGGTAAACGATGATCAGCATACTGGGCGTCCAAGATCATTACGTTGCGAGGAAAACAAGCTCAAAATAAAGGAATTAATTAAATCTAACAGAAGAATTTCTATTAAAGACTTATCTTCAGAGACTGGACTATCTGTAGGACTGTGTCATCAAATAGTAACAAAAGATTTGGACATTATCCGGACATCTTCAAAATTTGTTCCCCCGATTCTAACAGAGGAAGAAAAGGAGGTTAGAATGGATGTCTGCAAAAACATGGTTGAAATGACTCGGAACGATCCAGAATGGATGCAAAAAATCATTACCGGGGATTAGACATGGGTGTATCAGTATGACCCGGAAACCAAACGTCAATCCAGCCAATGGATTGAAAGAGGGGAACCGAAACCCAAAAAGGAAAGATTTACAAAATCCAAAGTCAAGACATTGCTTGTTACATTTTTTTATATTAATGGTTTGGTTCACCATGAATTTATTCCTTTCGGACGTACAATTAATCAAGAGGTTTATTTAGGGATAATGAGGCGCTTAAGGGAGGCAGTGCGTCTTAAAAGACCTGGAAGATGGCAAAACAATGACTGGATACTTCATGTCGATAATACGCGGCCGCACACAGCCCATGTTGTTTTGCAGTTCTTGGCCAAGCATTCAACCATACAGATCCCTCATCCACCCTATTCCCCCGATTTAGCCCCCAATGACTTTTTCCTCTATCCTAAATTGAAAATGAAGTTAAAAGGAAGTAAATTTGACAACGTTGATATGATACAAGGTGAATCGAAGGCAACCTTGAGGAACCTCTCAAAAAGTGATTTTATCTCCTGCTTCGACAATTGGAAAATAAGATGGAACAGGTGTATTGAGGCAGGAGGGGCATATTTTTAAATATATTAAATTATAGTTTTTTTATCTGTTTTATTTTTTCAAAGATACAGAGCAGTCCTGGAAATTAATGAACGCACCTTGTATGTTGCTCTGGATGTTGCCTTGTATGTTACCATATATGTTTCTATAAATGTTCACTTTTATGTTGCTCTGGATGTTCACTTGTATGTTACCTAATATGTTGCTCTGGATGTTTCTTGTATATTCCCTAATATATTTTGTGACAAAGCCAAAATACCAAAGGAAACCTCACAGTACGAGCCCAGAAGCATACATAGGAAGAATGGAAGATGGAAGACTCATATGTTTTAAGTGTAATAAACCAGCCCACGTGTGTGGCGCACCAATATAAAGACAAATTTGTAATAATATGGTAGAGGATCCCAAATTTACACAAGAAAAGGTTGAGGAGAAGATCCGAGCGGATGAAGTAACGAAAGGTCAAGGGCTCGTGTTTATGCTGATGTCTGTAATAGCCCAGACATCCCTACATAGAACAAAAATTCTGTGTGTGAAGGTTTAAACTGTATAAAGGTCACCTCTGATACCTTATATGTTGCTATGGTTGTTCCCTTGGATGTTACCCTCTGTGTAGCTCTAGAGGTTTCCATGTATGCTCTTTATATGTTGCTATAGATGTTTACTTGTATGTTACGCTCTGTGTTGCTCTAGAAGTTTCCATGTATGCTATTTATATGTTGCTATAGATGTTCCCTTGTATGTTACCTTATATGTTGCTATGGATGTTCTCTTGTATGTTGCTCTGAATGTTACCTTGTATGTTACCTTATATGTTGCTATGGTTGTTCCCTTGGATGTTACCTTATATGTTGCTATGGTTGTTCCCTTGGATGTTACCCTCTGTGTAGCTCTAGAAGTTTCCATGTATGCTCTTTATATGTTGCTATAGATGTTTCCTTGTATGTTACGCTCTGTGTTGCTCTAGAAGTTTCCATGTATGCTATTTATATGTTGCTATAGATGTTCCCTTGTATGTTACCCTCTGTGTAGCTCTAGAAGTTTCCATGTATGCTCTTTATATGTTGCTATAGATGTTTACTTGTATGTTACGCTCTGTGTTGCTCTAGAAGTTTCCATGTATGCTATTTATATGTTGCTATAGATGTTCCCTTGTATGTTACCTTATATGTTGCTATGGATGTTCTCTTGTATGTTGCTCTGAATGTTACCTTGTATGTTACCTTATATGTTGCTATGGTTGTTCCCTTGGATGTTACCCTCTGTGTAGCTCTAGAAGTTTCCATGTATGCTCTTTATATGTTGCTATAGATGTTTCCTTGTATGTTACCTTATATATTGCTATAGATGTTTACTTGTATGTTACGCTCTGTGTTGCTCTAGAAGTTTCCATGTATGCTATTTATATGTTGCTATAGATGTTCCCTTGTATGTTACCTTATATGTTGCTATAGATGTTTACTTGTATGTAGGGCCTCCAATCCCGGGATTCCGGGATCCCGGAGTCAAATAATGATCCCGAAATCCCGGGATTCTGCTCGAAAAATCCCGGGATTACTGGTTTGTGCATGAAAACCAGCGCAAAAATATATTTTTCTCATTTAGCATTCTGGTAATCGAACAGATAATGAGATAGCACACTTTTGACCTTTTGTTTATACAGCTGCATTTCGGGTCTTTTTTTTTTCTGAGAGATTTGAAATTATTTTCATATACTAATAACGAAGGGTTATTCTGCAAGATCTTTCCAAAATGGCAGCCTCTAGAATGAGAGTATGCAGCAGTATACATGGAGGGGGCCCCAGTTTTTGTTGACATGCAAATAGTGGCTTCTTAGATAGTAGCGGCATCCCTTTATTTTTGTGGCGGACCTGCGTCTAACCTCTTATCTGGGCTCCCAATTGTTTTATATATATTTTTATCTATGTTTATTTTCTCCATCCTGTACTCTGTATGCATGAGTCATCATGAACGCACTGCTCTGCTGTTCATTTTGTGAAACCCTCGCTAGCTTTTTTGTCATTTAATTTAAATTAAATTTATTTAATGTCATTTCATTAAATGCTTCGTCACTATCAAGCATCAGCCTAAAGTAGTTTTCAACTTATACGAACATAAAACAAAGTCTCTAAAACAATATTATCGGACCTTGTTATTTCTCAATAGAAAACGCGTCGGACATTTTTGGTAAGCTTATCACTTCTTGATTGTGATGGCGAAGTTTATTCCTTTTAAATCAGAAGGAATCTGGTGCTATTACCTACGAGACGGATCTACCTACGATCGCCGCTGAAGAACGAGATCTTACTGAACTACATGCGGCAAGATAATCGCATTTCCACCAGTATGTGTCTCATTCTCAACTGCAGAACGCGCTGGGATAGTTTATTGAACATGTTGGAGACACTTCTCAGTGTGAAGTCAGCGATTAAGAAGGCGCTAATAGATGTGAATGCGAATGTCCGTCTAACTGATGAAGATTTTGATATCATGACGCAAGTAATTTCCGCACTGAAACCATTTCGGGCAGCTGTAGCGGCTATCTGTAGACGCGACGCTACGCTTTTGACTGCAGAAGCAACAGTAAAGTTTCTTCTAGAGGAGCTGCAAGCACAATCTCATTCTCTCAGCAAAGATCTGTAAAAATCTTTTCAAAAGAGAATTTTAGAAGAGCGATGCAATAAAACATCTTTAGTCCTCCAATATCTGCACAATCCGCAAGCACAGTTAGAAAAAAAGAAGATGATTTAGTTCATAAGCAGGCGAAATATATATGGCTTTCAGGTTGTTTTCATCGAAGTAAATTACACGTCATTGGCACTATATAAATATATATATATATATATAACGAACCAAACGATATACCTCTTGATGTAGAAAGACGAAAATGTTTTTCAATCCCGGGATACCCCCGGGATTGAGAAAAAAGCAATCCCGAATCCCGGTATTGAAAATATGTACCGGGATTGGAGGCCCTACTTGTATGTTACGCTCTGTGTAGCTCTAGAAGTTACCATGTATGCTATTTATATGTTGCTATAGATGTTCCCTTGTATGTTATCTTATATGTTGTTATAGATGTTACCTTATAGGTTGCTATAGATGTTACCTTATATGTTGCTATATATGTTCCCTTGCATGTTACCTTATATGTTGCTATGGATGTTACCTTGTATGTTACCCTATATGTTGCTATATATGTTCCCTTGTATGTTACCATATATGTTGCTATAGATGTTACCTTATATGTTGCTATATATGTTCCCTTGTATGTTACCTTATATGTTGCTATTGATGTTACCTTGTATGTTACCTTATATGTTGCTATGGATGTTACCTTGTATGTTACCTTATATGTTGCTATAGATGTTACCTTATATGTTGCTATATATGTTCCCTTGTATGTTACCTTATATGTTGCTATGGATGTTACCTTGTATGTTACCTTATATGTTGCTATGGATGTTACTTTGTATGTTACCCTTTATGTTGCTATGGATGTTACCTTGTATGTTACCTTATATGTTGCTATGGATGTTACCTTGTATGTTACCTTATATGTTGCTATGGATGTTACCTTGTATGTTACCTTGTATGTTACCTTATATGTTGCTATGGATGTTACTTTGTATGTTACCCTTTATGTTGCTATAGATGTTACCTTGTATGTTACCTTATATCTTGCTATGGATGTTACCTTGTATGTTACCTTATATGTAGCTATGGATGTTACCTTGTATGTTACCTTATACAAGGTATGTCCCATAAGTTCCCGGACTGGGTCCATAAAAAAAAAAGGTAAGATTTTTTTCAAATTTTTTGACGTGACAACGTCTTAAATTAGGTTGCGGCTGGGAGTCACTTATGAAAAAGTGTAACGCCCGGTAACGTTACGATGAGTCATCGAACGAGAGTGCTGCGCGCGCAGCGCTAGAGAATTAGGCGCATTGAATCGGCGCATGCTTGTCTCTGTTTTGTCTTTCTCGAACGTTCTTGGCGTTGGAAAAACAAGAAAGCGTCATAATACAAGTTCACACGTGTGGTTAAAGTATCGTCAGCTGTGTCTGTAGTGAAATTGTGGAGTGCTTAGATTCGTCATTTACAACAACTACAACAATAAAGGTAAATAATTGTACACTGATATTTCATTATCGTAAACTATGATTGATTGATTAATTGTTAGATTGACACAAAAGTTGAGAAACTGAGTTTATAGGTTATGTCATACTATTGATAAATGTTGATAGTGTTAAGTAAATTATTAGTTTAAAATTAATTAATTAATTAATTATTATTTTACAAATTTTAAATAGTTTCAAATTTATTTAGCAAAAATTTGAACCTTCGATATGAATAAATGTTTTGATTTTCGAATTGATTCTTTAAAATTACAAATATTAAGAAAAAGTGGCAGATATAAGAAAACTTTATTTAAACTGTGTTGAGCAAGAATTTTAACATCTAATTTAAGTAAATGTTTTAATTTTCAACTTCATCATTTACAATTACAAATTTTATTTAATTTCAAATTTATTTAGCAAAAATTTGAACCTTCGATCTGAATAAGTGTTTTGATTTTCAAATACCAACGCGGCTGGTGGAGTGGCGATCTATCGTAAATTATCATCGACATCTACGGCGGAAGTGTTCCAAGTTGCGATTACAGACGTAACTCGTGTCATTAAAACCAAGGCTGACATGTGCATGACTGAAGTTACTTGCTTCGCCGCTAATACTAGCTTCAAGTTTATACTCGGTGCTGTATATATTCATCCAGGAGCTAGTATGCAGGATATTGGAATGTTACTATGGCAAGGACTCGGTCCGTACATTCACAACAGCCAGTACGTGCCACCGTTCGTGCAAGTTGATTCTAGTATACCGATTCTTCTGTGTGGTGATTTTAACAAAAACGTAAAGCCTGACAACTCGTTTCTTAAATTCATGAAAAATACGTATAATCTTGATTGCGTATCAAACGTTTCTAAGTCAACTACGTTAAAAGGAACAACTATCGACTTGACTTTCGCAAGACACATTACAGCAGAAACACTTCCTTTCATTTCATATTTCTCCTATCATCGTCCTATCCTCAACAAAATCACTCAAATAGGAATTAGTTAAGTTTTAGTTTACATGTACAATGTTTTAGTAAACAAAATATATTTCTATAGTTAAAATTTGTGCAATTCTTATTTTCATTCAATTCCTTGTTCCTATTGTGCAATTTAATTATATTCATATCAATAAATATTCTACCGTTGTCACGTAAAATCTTCGCCCGTAAAACCGACTTTACAGGCAACCATTTTTTTATTAAAACTTTACAAAGTAATCCCCCCTTGCTTCAACGCACCAGCGCCATCGTTTCTCCCAATTGTCGAAACAGTTTTTATAAGCCTCTTTTGGAATGCTATTCAATGCTAACGGCGATTTTTCTATTATGCCATCCCTGGTGTCAAAATGTCTTCCTTTTAGAACTGCTTTAAGTTTGGGGAACAGGAAGAAGTCATTTGGTGCGATGTCTGGGAAATAGTGTGGTTGAAGTAGGATTTGTGTCCCGTTTTTCGCCAAAAATCTAGTCATCAAGTGCGCTGTGTGAGGGCGAGCATTGTCATGGTGTAGGATCCAGCCACCATTAGTCCATTTTTATGGCCTTTTTTTTTTCGAATCGCTTCCCTTAGACGGCGAAGAATGCCCAAAAACATTTCCTTAATAACTGTTTGGCCTGCAGGAAGATACTCGTGATGAACAATGCCCTTGTTATCCGAAAAAGCGAACAGCAACACCTTGTTTCTGGATTTTTTGGGTCTAGGCTCACCCTAACCTCTCCACTCGGCAGTTTGAGGTTTGGTTTCAGGGTCATAGCCATAGACCCATGTCTCGTCGCCTGTGATTATCTTGTCTTTCCATTCTGGATCCGTTCTTGTCATTTCCATCATGTCCTCACAGGTTGCAAGCCGACACAGTTTTTGCTCATTAGTGAGGAATCTTGGGATGAATTTTGCAGGAGTCTTTTTGAGCTTCAAATCTTCGGTTACGATCCTTCCAATCGTTGTTTTAGAGATGCCTGTGTTTTGCTCTAGCTCCAGCAAAGTGGTTCGAGGATTTTCTTTTATCAAATCGGGGATTTTTTGCACATTTTCATCAGTCCTTTGAAAATTTGGGCGTCCTTGACGAGGATCATCTTCAATGGAAATTCTGCCAGCTTTAAATCTAGAATGCCATTCAAAAACAGTTGTTCTCTTTGGGGCGTCATTGGGGAATGCTTTATTAAGCATTTCAAAAATTTCGGTTGCTGATATTCGAAGTTTCACACAAAATTCTATGCAAATCCTCTGCTTCAATTTTTGTTCCATCGTAAAATCGCCGCAGCGCTAGGTGTGACCTTTAAATAAATTAGAATAACCTTGGCGCGCGCGCAAGTACCGCCTCGATATTGGTACCACCGTGTAGCCAGATATTTTTTCTATAATAAACAGTCAAATTCATTTACATTTTTCATTTATTTATTTTTTTATGGACCCAGTCCGGGAACTTATGGGACATTCCTTGTATGTTGCGATGGATGTTACCTTATATGTTGCTATGGATGTTATCTTGTATGTTTCCTTATATGTTGCTATGGATGTTACCTTGTATGTTTCCTTATATGTTTGCTATGGATGTTACCTTGTATTTTACCTTATATGTTGCTATGCATGTTATCTTGTATGTTACCTTATATGTTGCTATGTATGTTACCCTTTATGTTGCTATAGATGTTACCTTATATGTTGCTATAGATGTTACCATATATGTTACTATGAATGTTCCCTTGTATGTTGCTATAGATGTTCCCTTCTATGTTACCTTATATGTTGCTATAGATGCTACCTTATATGTTGCTATGAATGTTCCATTGTATGTTGCTATGGATGTTCCCTTGTATGTTGCTATGGATGTTACCTTATATATGTGGCCATGGATGTTCCCTTATATGTTAACATATATATGTTTTTATAGATGTCCTCTTGAAATGTCTATCATTTTCGTTTCTTGAATTGGTCTCAAGTAAATTTGGATCCAATTTTGGTCCAAGATACATATTTGTTGAAGACGCATATAGGGTGATACATAAATAGCTTTTGAATGCTCATAAAATGTAAATCAAATTATTTCAAATAATTTTACAATATTTAGAACAAAATGAAGATGACAATTCTAGCTAACCTGTCACCTTCCGCGTGAATTGTAAGAAGGAAAACATGAAATGGAATACTTAGGATGTCACTGTACCCATATTTACCTCTTTTTATAGAAATAATTATCAAATTATAAACTTAAAAAACATATATACATTATCAGTAATAATTCCATATCGTATGTGTTGGATAACTGAATGCTACGACAGCTAGCGTCACACTGGACCTATCATCATCACAACTGTTTGTTTACCTTCTTCTCTTTACTTCAATAACTGTTCGCTACCATAACTTTTTCTTTTCTTGCTAAATGGATAATAAAGATTATTATCATATAATCATCAACGTCCTCATGCCTTCATACAAGCTGTAAGTACTTAAATCTTACAACAATTAGATTATGAGACTGAGTATTGCATGAAATTCAACTAACGAGTTAAGACAAAGAAAAAAGGCTTAGCAAAAATGGCGTCACTCCCGAGCCACGATGTAACCCTAGATAAGCTCGACGGCTATAACTACTCACTATGGTCTTTCAAAATTGAAATGCTCTTGCAAAAGGAAGATCTTTGGGAAGTTGTCACCGAAAATATTCCAGATGAACCTAAAATCGAATGGAAAAAGAAAGACTCAAAAGCTAGAGCTATCATTAATCTAAGCATCGCCGACTCACAAATAGTGCATGTCAAAAACCTACTAACAGCCAAAGCTACCTGGGACACTCTTAAAACTATCTATGAAAGAAAAACACTCTCAGGAAAAATTTATTTGCTAAGGAAACTATACAGCTTAAAACTCGAAGAAGACAAAGACATGCAACAGCACATCACTACCATGATGGAACTTGTTGACAAACTGCGAACCATTGGCGAAACATTAAAGGACTCTCACATCACGGCTATACTGCTTTGCTCGCTTCCAAAGAGCTACTCAAATCTCATCACGATGTTGGAATCAAGGCCTGATGACGAGCTAACGCTTGAATTCACCAAGAACAAACTCCTTGATGAACACACACGCAGAGTAGAAAGCTCGAAAGACGAAAGCACCGGATCAAAAGCCTTAAAAAGCCTCCACAGAGCTTCAAGCCAAAGAAGAGAAAAAGAGAAGAAATCCTGTTCTTTCTGCCACAAACCAAACCACTCCAAAGAAGAATGTTGGCACTATCAAAAGCGAAACAACAGCAACAAAGAGTACAAATATGAAAACTTCAGAAGAGGAAACGTACCAAAGTACACAAATCAGTCGAGTGTCACCCAAGAACAACCCACAAACCAGAGAACAACAAAAGGACCTAACCCAAAAGCTCTCAATTGCACTCAACGAGAAGCAAGTGTACACAACTGGTTCGTCGACTCTGGAGCCACATCTCATATGGCGTACGACGAAAGCTTCTTCACTGAACTTAACAGAGAACAAACACAAAATGTTGTGGTTGCTAATGGCAATAAGCTGCAGGTCAAAGGGATAGGACAAGGAGAAATCAAAGTCATCACACCCCAAGGAAAGACTGACACCTTACTTCTCACAAAAGTTCTCTACATCCCGGAACTAACAGACAACCTTCTGTCAGTGAGTGCGGCCACCTCCAACGGATGTAAAGTAACGTTCAACAGAGATTGGTGTACCATCGAAAGAGACAACACAGCCCTCGCGAACGGTATACTTGACAATGGAATGTACCGACTCCACCTGGATGACAACCTCCAAACTCGCACATTCAAAGCAAATGTTGCAAAACAAAACCACTGCAAGAACAAAAATTGCCTCATGCTCTGGCACGACAGACTAGGACACAGAAATATAGAATCCATCAAGAAGATTCAAAATGAGAACCTAGCAAGAGGACTAAGTCTAAATAACTGTTCGCACAGCACAGACTGCGTTCAGTGCATTCAAGGAAAACTCACCGAAACCCCATTTCCAAAGAAGACAGAGTACAGAGCAACTGAAACGCTTCAACTTGTCCACAGTGATATCTGCGGTCCATTACCAACTAACTCTCTCAGCGGTAAGAGATACTTCATCACCTTCAGTGATGACTACAGCAGATACACGAAGACCTACCTCCTGAAAGGAAAAGACGAAGCCTATGAAAAAATAAAAGACTACGTCATCTCAGCACACACGGAATTTGGAAAAAATATCCAAACCATACGGACAGACAACGGTCGTGAGTACGTAAACCGACAAGTCGAAGATTTCCTGAACCAAAGCGGAATCAAACATCAGCTAACAGTCCCCTACTCACCAGCCCAGAACGGAGTAGCAGAACGGAAAAATCGATCACTAATGGAGATGACAAGATGCATGCTGTTTGACTCAGGACTCCCACAATCTCTATGGGCGGAAGCGGTTACCACAGCTAATTACCTACACAACCGAATACCCTCGAAAGCTACAGACAAGACTCCTTTTGAACTATGGACCAACAGGAAGCCCAGTCTGAAGCATCTAAAAAGATTCGGATGTAAAGCCTTCGCCTATATTCCCAAGATAAAAAGAAACAAGTTGGATAGCAAAGTTATCGAAGGGATCTTTCTTGGATACGATGATCGAAGCAAAGGATACAGAATCCTGCACGACACAGACAACATCACAATCAGCAGATCCGTAAAATTTCTAGAAAAAGAAAATGGGTTTCACCTCGCTTCCACAAAAACAACTTCACCACAAGTACTAAGTACAGATCTAACTTCCTCCAATCATATTGGTAATGCAGAGGAAAGTCAGGAACCAGGAACACAACCCGAAAACCTTGAGGACTCAGAAACCGAGGATTACATTCAACCCGGTACAAGCACAGGAACACAAGTGGTCACACAAAGAAGATCCACGAGACCAACAAAGGGAATACCTCCCATAAGAAATGACTACATGCTATACAAAACTGAAGCTCAAGACATTCAGACACCCACCAGCTACTCGGAAGTCCTACAATTACCAAAAATAGAAAGAGAAAAATGGCTACAAGCAATGAACGAAGAACTGAATTCTCTTGAGAAGAACAATGTATGGGAACTAACGCCTCTACCTAAGGACAAAAAGATCATAGGATGTAAATGGACCTATAAACAAAAACTCAATTCCAAAGGAGAAATAGAGCGGTACAAAGCCAGACTCGTAGCAAAAGGGTTCAATCAGAAATTTGGCAGAGACTACGAAGAAACCTTTGCACCAATTGTGAAGCATTCTACAATTAGAGCCTTCCTAGCTGCATCAATCTACAAAGGGATGCAAGTGTTCCACCTCGATGTGAAGACAGCGTTCCTACACGGCGACCTAGATAAAGAACTCTACATGGAACTCCCAGAAGGACTCCATACAAAACAAACAAACAAAGTCTGCAAACTAAAGAAGGCAATTTACGGTCTAAAACAAGCTGGAAGATCTTGGAACACAAAAATCGCAAGCACTCTAATTAAAAATAACTTCAAACAGAGCACTGTAGACCCATGCCTATTCACCAAGAATGAAGAAAACCATTCCATCTACTTGATTCTATATGTGGATGACATGCTCCTCGCAAGCGATTCCGAGATAATCATCCGAAAACACTGTAAAAACTCTCGAAAAAGAATTCGAAATAAAGAACCTTGGAGACCCCACTCAATTCATTGGTATAGAAATCTCAAGGAACAGAGAAGGTGAACTCCTTCTGAGCCAAAAGAATAAAATCCAAGAATTAGTTGAAAGGTACAATCTCCAAGAAGCGAAACCTACTTTCACTCCCATGGAAAGCGGATACCCCGGTATATCTGATGAAAAACTTCTACCAAACAACGTCCAATACCAACAACTGATAGGCTCACTTTTGTACCTAAGCGTAGTATCCAGACCAGATATCGCAGCTCCAGTCTGCATACTCAGCAGCAGAAACCAGAATCCTAGAAATTGTGACTGGAATGCAGCAAAAAGAATCGTAAGATATCTAAAAACTACTAAAGAACTCGAGCTACGCATATCTAACCAAAAACCTCCCACACTGGAAGCATACAGTGATGCCACATGGGCAAGCGACAACACCGACAGAAAATCACTAAGCGGAAACTTGTTCCTACTGGGTTCAAACCCCATCTCATGGATGACTGGGAAACAAGGTTGCGTATCTCTCTCATCCACCGAAGCGGAACTTATCTCCGCAGCTGAAGCCTCACAAGAACTGTTATGGCTTCTCGACTTGCTAAAGGATCTCGAACTGGAACAGAAAGCTCCAATCTACTTCCACCAAGACAATCAATCATGTCTCAAGATATGTTCATCCGAAAAAGTGTCTTCTAGAACCAAGCACATCGCAACCAAGATCCATCACCTGAAGGATCTTCAGAAGAAGACAGTGATAAAAATGATCTACTGCCCAACTGGCGACATGAAGGCGGACATTCTGACCAAGCCGCTACCAAGGCCGACATTTGAGAAGTTACGCTACAACCTCGTGATGTCTCCACATTCATGCCGGGGATTTGTTGGATAACTGAATGCTACGACAGCTAGCGTCACACTGGACCTATCATCATCACAACTGTTTGTTTACCTTCTTCTCTTTACTTCAATAACTGTTCGCTACCATAACTTTGTCTTTTCTTGCTAAATGGATAATAAAGATTATTATCATATAATCATCAACGTCCTCATGCCTTCATACAAGCTGTAAGTACTTAAATCTTACAACAGTATGTTCATACAATATATATTTTGTCCCATTTGATTGAATAAAAATATAAATAAATAATAATAGTTCACTTTAATGCCTGTAGATGGCGGTAGGTGTTCCAGCCTGGACATTTCGTTATTGATTACCAAGCGTTGATTCAAGACGACGCTGAAATATGCTCGTGAATGATAATGTATAGTTATAAAATAAATAATTGTGTTTATATAGGGTGGAGCATCCAAAATGAGAAAAATATAATGAAACTTGACCTGCAAGAAAGCTTCAATTTTCGAAAAAAATCCGCACGAGCCTAATTATACCCCTAATATTTGCTTTTTTTTTAGATGGTAAATATTATGTTAAAATTGACCAAGTGGTAGTTGAATTGAAGGAAGTTTGATATTTCAATGCGGTCTCCGTTATTAGCTAAGAGAGACACGAAGGACGCTTCAAGATTTTTAATGGCATCCTTGCCCAGGGGCCAATCTTCTCTGTATCGTTCCAATTATTGTAGTTGTACCGCCGAATAAACGTGTGCAGACTCGAATATTTTGACCTCTCGTATATTTTGATCTTTCATAGCTCCTGGTTCGATGGCCAGTTACGGGAAAATACCTGAATTCAAGATATCGTTACGTCGTACCCAGACGCTGTTCGTATTCTTTGTATAATCAGCAAGCCACAAAGATACACATGTGAGTTCGAAGGGATGCAGCAAAAGTTATCGCTTTATTATACGTGGCACTGAAAAGAAGGAATACAATAAGTGGAACTTGTCTTCAACCTTCCAGTCAGAAGAATCCTTAACGCCGAGAATGTCACTCTTGTGAAGCGTTCCGTTCCACACTATACACGTCTGAGGTTCTTCAATCATTGAATGAATGAAACTCATAAATGACCTCGAGCTAGAGATGATGACGGACTTGTACACGTGCATGCCATCCTCCTGCTTGCGCAACCTCCCGCTACAAGGAAGGGGATTTGACCAAGGGAGAGGCAGTGTGCCGCTGCGTAGCCAAGTACTAATTAAACTAATTATACAATTTAAAAAAGAGAAGGCAAATCCTGACCAGGAGCACATGTGTTTTTAGATGGCAGAGCACCATCTAGTGGAACAGAAATCAACTAAACATTGATTTAACCAGCCCCCTGATATTTGGCCAACCCAATTTATTAATAAATCAAGAAAATCCATCCACTAACGCATTTCGCGCTGTTGGCGCTCGTACACAATTATACTGTTGGGAATCTCTTATGGTTCAGACAATGAAACAACAAATAACAAGTCTACTTACAGCTGAAATGTGGTTTTAAAGAATTAGGCAATTTTACCTTTAAAGAAAGTATTTTAAATTTATTATTTTCAAAGAGAGAGAGAAAAGAACATTTAACAATTTACATTACAATTACTAATTTTGTAAACAAAACAAAAACACTCCTTTGTTCTCGTTTTTATATTACAGTGTTGTCAGTCTAAAAGTATTTCAAGATCATTGATTTACTATTCTTTTTTTTTCCAACATTCCCTCTTAAATCAGTGATCTTATCACATTCAACAGTTTCTTCACTTGACTTATGTTTTAAATGGTTGTCATAAAAAGGGATTTGAATTTGTCAAACTTTGGTCTGGCTAGAGGTTTTGTTATAGGATGTCTGCAATTTGGTGTTCTGTTGGACAATATATCAGGTTAACCTTTTGAGCTTGATCTTTCACAAAATGATATTTGACATCAATATGTTTAGTTTTAGTGGTGAATTGGCCTGATTATATAATTTTTATAGTGCTTTGGTTATCAACATAGAGATTTATATCGAATTTATCTTGAATTAATTCTTCTAATAGGGATCTTATGTATGACACTTCTTCGCATGCATCTGCTGCAGCAATGAACTCTGCTTCAGTGCTGGAAAGGGCAATTGCAGGTTGCTTTCTGGAGCACCAACTTATGGGACCTCCACATAAGTAAACTACATATCCTGTGGTACCTTTTCTAGTTTTAATATCTCCAGCAAAGTCATAATCACAATACACATTTAATTCAAATGGCATCTCTCCATCCTATGATATGCCTAAATTGGTGGTGTAATTTAAATATCTTAGGGTTCTTTTGATGTTTATAATATCTTGAGTTGTAGGATCATGCATTGACCTGCTTTCAAAGTTTGTGGCAAAGGTCATGTCTGGTCTAGTTTTGTTTGTCAAATATAAAAGACTTCCAATTGCTTGTCTGTAGGGAAATTTGTTATCATTTGATATTTCTAGGTTTTTGTCTAATTCTTTTACTACATCTGAAATGGGAGTGGGTACTGGTTTTGAGTTTTGCATATTATATATTTCAAGAACTGATTTTGCATAATTTTCTTGTTAAAGTAAAATTTTATTTTTTTCCTCAAAACACAAATTTATTCCCAAAAAAGTTCTGGGATCATTGTTTATTTTAACTTCAAACTCTTGGGATAGTTTTCTAAAATATTATTTAATTCTTCCTCATTATCTCCCATTAAGATACCATCATCTACATATATTGCAAGGTACATATTTCCTTTGTTGGTTTTAAAAAGACATGGCTCTGATTTTAGTTGTATGAAATCTTGGTATTTGAGAAAGGTTTTTAATCTTTCATTCCATTTTAATGGGGCTTGCTTTAAACTGTATATTCCCTTTATAACCTTCTGGCAATTGAACATATATTTCTTCATTCAAAAACCCATATAGAAAAGCTGTTTTTATGTCAAATTTTAAAAAACAAACCTTTTCTTAGCCATTAGAGCAAAGTATATCCTTAAAGAGACAGTGATTATAACTGGACTGAATGTCTCATCATAATCAATGCCTGCTTCTTGTTCAAAGCCTCTTACAACTAGTCTTGCTTTGTAGCGGCCATCTTCTTTCACTTTAAAGAGCCATTTAGAGGTCAGAATCTTCTTGTTTGACGCTTCATTTTCTTTTACTATTTCCCAAACTTCATTTTTGGCAAGAGACTCTTTTTCTTCTTTTATTGCCTTTTTCCATTTTTCTTGATTTGGACCAGACATAGCTTCCGAGTAAGTTAGAAGAGCTGATTCTGTTGTTCCCTCCCGTTCTAAATAGAAGTCTTCATATCTTGATGGTGTTTGTAAACTACTTCTTGGTCTAAGATTATATTTTGAAGTACTTGGTTTTGTATGGATATCTTCTTTGTGTCTTTAGAGACTTCTGTTAGACTTGGTTCTTCATTTAATTCTAGTTGATCTTCAGATTCTTCTTCTGGTTCGACAATAGGTATTTTTTCTTCTTTATTTATACATCCTTTATCTAAAAATATTACATCTCTAGCTGTAAATATTTGTTTGCTTTGTTCATCCCAAAGGCGATAACCATTTGGTGCATAACCTATAAAGGTATAGTTTTTACTTCTGTCTTCCAATTTCTTTACGTGTTTTAGGGTTTTGACATAAGCTTCACAACCAAAAAGTTGTAAGTTTGACAAATTTGGTCTTTTGTTGAACCAAAGTTCTGCAGGGGTTTTCTCTAATTCTTGAGTAGGGCTTCGGTTCAGCAAATAGGCTGAAACCCTTACAGCTTCTCCCCACATGTATTTTTCTACACCAGAATCATTCAAAAGAGCTCTAGTTTTCTCCATCAGGGTTCTATTTAATCTTTCGGCTTTGCCGTTTAGCTGAGGTGAGTGAGGTATGGTGAGATCCATAATGATTCCTTTAGCTTTGCACCAGGATTTTATATCTTCATTCACATATTCTCCGCCATTGTCACATCTTATTTTTGAAACTTTTAGATTCATTTGGTTTTCTGCTTCTGTAATAAATTCATTTAGATATATCCTTTTACTTCATATTTATTTTGTAACAAATACACATGACAAAAATGTGTGTAGTCATCAATAAATGTTAGAAAATAGTTTTTGTTGTCATGGGTAGTGGGATCTAAAGGTCCACATACATCTGTATGGATTATTTCTAAAGGCCTTTTTGATTTTGTTCTAATGGAATTGAATGGCTTTCTTACCTGTTTAGCTTTAATGCATGTTTCACAAATTTCATCTTGACTTATTTTTTCTATGTTTATTCCATTAACCATAGATTTTAATTGTTTTAAGCTTGAAAAACTTATGTGACCCATTTTTCTGTGCCATTTGAGCATTTCTTCATTTTGGGTAGCTGTTAGGTGAGATTCTTTAATTTCGGGATTTTCTTTTTCTATATTTATTGTATAGAGTCCATTTTCCTTTTTTATTCCATTTTTTACGACAAATACCTTTTCATCTTCGAAGATGACTTTGCCTTTATTTCTGGTAATGGCACTTACAGATAGTAAATTATTTGTCAAGTTTGGTACAAACATCACCTCCTTGAGATCACATTTCTTCCCTTGAATTTTTCCGACTGATTTTGCTATTAGAGTTTCTTCCTTTTTTGCTATTGATATTTTTGAGTTGCAATCTACTTCATCTAGTAAAAACCTTTTACTATTTATCATATGGCTTGTTGAGCCGCTGTCTACAATGAATTCTAGCAATTCCTCATTTTTACATTTTAAAGTCTCTCCTGCAAAAAAGGACAAATTTTCTTCATTTTTGTTTCTGAAAAAGCAATCCTTTTCTTTATGATTTGTCTTTTTACAAATTCGACAAGGAATATTTTTCCTGGAAATTATTTTGAGATTTCTTAAAGAAGCATTGGTCTTGAGTATGATTTGTCTTTTTACAGATGGTACACCATTTTTTATTTAGTCTACAGTATTTTGCTAAGTGCCGCTCTTTTTGCAGTTAAAGCACTGCTTTACTTTAGTAGCACTCATGGCTATTCCCTCTTCAGGCTTTACCTTTTGTTTAGTTTCTTCAAGTGATAGTCTTGATATTAAGTTTGTTAAAACGTTTTCTCACTTTTTGGTGTCGAGTCCCATGCGGTGCTGAAGTAATTAAAGTAGTCTGGCAAAATGCTTAGTATTTTAGAAATTACAAAGCTTTCCTCAATTTCTTGTTTTACATTATTTAGTTTGAATAATAAATTTTGGATTCTGCTTATATTTGTTGCCATATCTGTATTTTTGTCAAATTTAAATCCATGAAATTCTTGTAGTAATTTCCATTTTAATTGCTCATCTTTTCTTTAATAAATGGCTACTAGTTTTTCATACATTTCTTTTGAAGTTTTGCAATTTAGAATATGTGTTAAAACATTCTTTTCAATGGTTAACATTATGTATTTTTGTGCTTTGGCGTCTTTTAGGCTCCATTTATCTTTTCCAGTTTCATCTTTCAAGTCTTCAAACAACGATTTTCCATTTACAATATCTAGAAGGCCATTTGCTTTGAAAATAATTGTTATCTGAAAATTCCATAAATCAACATTTTCAGGACTTTTAAGTCTCACAATATTTGCGATATCTTCGCTGACAGCCATTTTTGTTTTTATTTATATTTTATCCTATATTTTATATATATTTTACCGCGATTCAAAAACACGCTCTGCTACCATGTTGGGAATCTCTTATGGTTCAGATAATTAAACAACAAATAACAAGTTTACTTACAGCTGAAATGGTTTTTAAAAATTAGGCAATTTTACCTCTTTTAAGAAAGTATTTTAAATTTATTATTTTCAAAGAGAGAGAGAGAAAAGAAATTTAACAATTTACATTACAATTACTAATTTTGTAAACAAAACAAAAACACTCCTTTGTTCTCGTTTTTATATTACAGTGTTTTCAGTATAAAAGTATTTCAAGATAATTGATTTACTATTCTTCTTCTTTTTCCAACATATACAATGTGTAAAGTCTAAATAAAGCTTGTGTTTTATTCCATTGAATAAGGAGTTTGAATAGGGCGAGTAGAACAATAGAGCACGGGTTAGATTGTATTACTATATTCAATGGGTAAATGCAAAATATGTTGTATAGAGATGTTAGTTATGTAAGTGAATATTCACAAATACCAATCCTAGTGAGTGTTGGCTCGGAGTGATGCCATTGACATGCGGGGCAGGAGCCCGGACGTACGTCCACCTGGCTGCCGAAGCCCAGCCAAGCTTCCTGCCGCCGGCTTCCTCCGTCTGGGTGACAATCCCCTGTCTCGTGCCGAGTGTAGATACATCCTGTTTGGTGTCAGCTTCTGAAACTATAGGTAGACGGTTGACCCAGCTCTATCTCTCTTTTATCGTCGAGGGTAGATTTCATCAATTACCGCTGTGATATTCCCTTTCTTCTTAATGATATCAAATAAGACCCATATAGGATAACACTATCTCTCCTTCTGTATGCTCAATTATTTTCTATTTAATTCCTAAAATGACCAAAATTTCTAACAATTTTCATATTAAATAGACCATGTATACCCATTAGTAACCATAGCTTGTACAACTCTCGATTTCATTTTTCAAACACATTTCTTTCTTAAGTTGATCAGCAGATAGGTATCCCGTCACCAGAATACTTTGCAAATAAAATATTCGTATTTTTTTACCATTTATAAGAGTTTTGTTGCTGATGTTGTTTTGCTTATCCCTAGAAAACGTGGTACAGGCCACGATAATCATGGTGGGTAGAAGTAAGCGACTGTGTTTACTGTAAGTGCCCCACATGTGAAAAGCATTTCGACTTTGCACTCACAAATGTAACAGAACCCCGCTTAGTTAGTTGCACTCGCTGGTGGGGTTGGGCATTTGCAAGAATTGGAGGCTATTGGAGCATTTTTATTTTATCAGAAAAAAAAGTGCTTAATGCGGGAATTGAACTCATGTCGTAGCTGTCCTAAACCAACAGTTTAGACTATCCTTCCACCGACCGCCATAAGAGGTCTATATTTCCAATATTAAATAGGCGCAGAAATTGGAAATCTAGACTTTTTATAAATGGGTAACAAATCCGTTTATTTCAGTTTCACAGTATTCTTTTGACGGTATTTTGGCTGATTTATTAAAAAAATAAATGTGTTTGAAAAGTAGAATCGAACGTTGTACAAGCCATGGTTGCTGAAGGGTATGCACCCTAGACGTTGTTCCTTGCTATGGAGACAACAACAACAAGCCTTTTATTGGGGACCTATGCCCTACTCAAGATTCGCCCTGGTGATAACCGCCCAGAAAAGATCAGTTATTTACAGGTGATCGTTCATTTATACACGGCTCTCTTTCTTCAGTGTTTCTTCTCTTACACAGCCCTGTAAAACATTTTTTATTTTTCAAATAATATTGTACATCATGTATATTATTGCATCAAGTTTGATAAAGCAAAATTTTATCTTGCAATTTTGAAAATTATTAATTTAATCATTGTAAAAATTAGTATCAAAATATGTTTCACTGACATTTGACAGAATAAATTGTTATTATTCATATTAGGCGATCTTGTCACGACTTCATATGACTTGGAAGGTTGTCGCGAGGGGAGAGGACAACTGTTGACAGGAGTAACTGAAGCAAAGAACTCTTGACCAGATTGAATTCTTCAAGGAAATAAATAGAATAACTATTTTAGAACGATGTTCAACAAGCCTTACCGCAAATGTTTCTTTTTAAGAAAAATCGTAATTTATTCAAAGAAATAATAACGATTATTCCTATCCTTAGGGATGGAATATGAATGGATGAATTGTGAAGAGTAATGATGAACGGAAAAATAAAAGTGTCCAGGGATGGGAATATTTTTACGTTCATCATTACTTTTTACAATTCATCCTTTCATACTTCATCCCTAAGAATAGGAATAGTCGTTATACGATTTTTCGTTCTGTAAAAAGAAACATTTGCGGTAAAACTTGTTAAACGTTGTTCTATAATCATAGCCGCATTATATTGTAACATTTAATTTATTCATCGCGTGCGCGGGCCTCGGCGCGTTGGTCGCGAGGAAAAGAACTCTTGGTCATTTTGTTCAGGCCTCTGTAATCGACGCAAAATCTCCAGGAGCCATCTTTCTTCTTTACTAAAACGACTGGGAAGGCCCACGGGCTTTCTGATGGCTGAATGATATCTGCCTCTAACATCTTGTCGACTTCATTTTGAATGATCTTACGTTCAGCGGGTGACACTTCTATAAGATAGAATATTTTATTTATGAATCTAAAGATCAAAGTATGAAAGAAAGACTAATCACATTCATTTACCAAAACAAAATATGCAATAGTTCTTTTCCTCCTGACGACCGAGGCACGCGATGAATAAATTAAATGTTACAATATTGTATTATAAGAATACCTATTTTTCAAAGTAATTTTGTTTTTATCATTATCTGATTTTACTTGTACCTGATAATGGAAGCTCGCTGGGAAATCTAATCAATAAATGTGAAGACATGAGTGAGGATCTTATTGAGCACAAACCTGGTGTAACAATGTTGGAACATGGCCAAATTATAAATTGTTCCACATTACTACTTTCTTACAACACCATATTTCATTTTGTAGAATTTCAAAACCATTTTTCTACTCTCTTTTGAACATATATACGAAATTTTCGAATCTAAGCGAAAGCTTGTATTTCAATATGTTATTCGTCAATTGTATATATTGAGAGTGTTCACAGAATATTGCATGGAAACCAGAATTCTTCATCCTTGGAGGAATCATATCTGAATAGTTTTTCTTAGTTTTATATACACTCATGGATAAAACTTAAGAAAGTTGTACCTTTTGGCATGTATATCGGGATTCAGACAATAACTCTAAAAGATATTCATTACAGTGACCTTTATTGAAGACACGAAATAACCAAGCGTGAAAAAAATTGCCTCCGTCTCTTCAAAAAGAAATAGACGATCGACGAGATCATTAAAGACTAGTTTCCACTTCCTTAAGTTTTGTCCATGAGTGTAAATATATTTCTTTATTTTTATAATTTAGAGAGGATTCACCATGAAATTTAACTTTTCATTGACTCTAGTGTGTGGGTATCTTCATTAATTTTCTTAATCTAGGTGAACTTTCAAATCCCGATAGTCTCTGCGCGTTCAGTGAAACTTTTGACATTTATACTAGTTAAGAAAAAGGCATCTCCTTATCGTGCAACTGAAAGTTTCTGATTGCTTTCGCCATCTATCAGAATAAATATTAACTATTCGTTGATTTTTAATTATTCCAGAATTGGCCAAATACCCATTCTTGATTAATCAATAAAAGCTAACCACGTTCGCGTTGGGGATGTTGGCCCTCGTCAGCGTGGTGCAAGCTTGATTAATCAAGAATGGGTATTTGGCCAATTCAGAAATAATTAAAAATCAACGAATAGTTTATATTTATTTCGATAGATGGCGCAAGCCATCAGAAACTTTCAGTTACACGAAAAGAAAAAGCTTTTTCTTAATTGATCCACCTTTATCCCAGTACAATTTTACATTTGTTCTATTTTCATATTATTGTTCCTATTTTACCATAAAATTTCTAACTATTCAATCTTCATGAGGCTTTTTATCATTTCGAATAACCAATCAATCATGCATTTTGTCTATTGAAATGCAATTTATGGAAATGTGTTAAACACCACTACCACACATGTACATTGATAACGTTAAATATTCCCCCAATGATCTATATAATTAATATAGGGAATTAATTGAATCTCCTCTAATAATATCATAAATTTGAAAATATCTTCATATCTTAACTCCCTAAATGTTAAAAACCTCTCTACTTATTTCATAATATTGTAGCAAAGTATTTATTGTTTTATTAACAGAGTATCATTTTTTATGTTTAAATTTTGCTACTCTGTAAACTTCCCTCATTGCTCATAGTTTGTTCTTGCCTGAAATAAATTGCTGTGTCATCCCGAAGTTTTTCTTTCTTAATTTTCCACGTGGCATTTTGGTGGAGATGCTGGGTAAATTAGAGAAGACAAACTGAAGTCGCCGAGAAGACCTGGAGGCCATGGATGCTGTGATCTACATTTTCAGAGACTGGCTCCAGGATTCTACCGCCGTATTAAAGCCAAGACTTCCCTCCAAGACGACGATGTCCCTATAGACGATACGACAACAAAGCCGCTCTTCACGCCGCAATAAAAAAGATGCAGAGGTATTAGGGGTAAAGTTCCAAGACTTCGGTGGAATCCTTGGCAGAAGCACGTCAGATCCATGTCAGTATCTACAATAATTCCAAGCTGTGAGTCACAGCTCCCATAGGGAAGAAGCTATGTAGAAAAGTATTTATTATTTTATCAACAGAGTATCATTTTTGATGTTTATATTTTGTTACTCTGTAAACTTCCTTCATTACTTATCTTTTGTTTATCCTTCATAGTTTGTTCTTGTTTTAAATAAATTGATGTGTCATCCAGAAGTTGGTCTTCCCTAATTTTCCACGTGCCAATATGGTAGTGTAAATTATTTGAATCATCAGGAATGGTCGGCAGGTACATACAGGTCAGCTCAGTGTAAAGGAACAAAGACAAATAGATGCATTTTTCATACATTTTATTTCCATGCTGAAATGTGCTTCATCAATAAATCCAAAGGTATATAGAGTAAGCAAAAAAAAAACATAGAGAAATATATTTCAAAAGATAATTATAAAATAAATATTGTGATATTTAGAAACACTCTGTCTATACACAAGCATATATATTAGAATTTAAATATATTATATATTTCAAAATATATTACAAAAGATAGATAAGATATAAATAAATTAATTGAAATAAATATAGGTGCTTGTATTCATTCAAACTCTCTAGATATTTGGTGTGTTATATTTCAGACAAAATATATATTGATCATATCTGTACATATATTGGGGAATGTTGCGAAGTTGGATGAGCTACAATAGAGCAGTTTCAATAGATTCTCTTTATAGCAGGCCATTACATACTATCTCTAAACACACACTTCATATATATATATATTCTATTCTATAATACACATCATTAAAACCATACAATTGAATATAAATCATTTCAAATAATCTATATATATTAAATAAATATTATTTTTTACACAATAATGTCAAAATAAAGGAACTTTAAGAATTCATTGTGCATAAGCAAATTTTTGTATCAATTATTCTTGTGATAAAACCAATGTGAGTAATATGACATAGAAAATATTATTTGATGAAAAATAAAGATATTTAGGTTTATAATTGTGGCCAACATGATTCAGTGTTTGGGTGGTTATAGGAACCAAGGGTCTACCAGAGGTAAAGCAGCTGTAGAGGAATTTTTCATGGGTAGATATTAATGAGTGATGGTACAAGGGATAGACGTTGACTAGATGCACATTCATTGACATCTACAAACTTATTTATAGACAAGATCAGGTAGATCTAAGACCAACCAGTATAGGTGATCTCAGACCGGCCTTCTCCTCATGACTAGAACTTCACACTCGCTGACATCTACAAACTTGTTTATAGACAAGATCAGGTAGATCTAAGACCAACCAGTATAGGTGATCTCAGACCGGCCTTCTCCTCATGACTAGAACTTCACACTCGTTGACATCTACAAACTTATTTATAGACAAGATCAGGTAGATCTAAGACCAACCAGTATAGATGATCTCAGACCGGCCTTCTCCTCATGACTAGAGCTCCACACTCGCTGACATCTACAAACTTATTTATAGACAAGATCAGGTAGATCTAAGACCAACCAGTATAGGTGATCTCAGACCGGCCTTCTCCTCATGACTAGAGCTCCACACTCGCTGACATCTACAAACTTATTTATAGACAAGATCGGGTAGATCTAAGACCAACCAGTATAGGTGATCTCAGACCGGCCTTCTCCTCATGACTAGAGCTCCACACTCGCTGACATCTACAAACTTATTTATAGACAAGATCGGGTAGATCTAAGACCAACCAGTATAGGTGATCTCAGACCGGCCTTCTCCTCATGACTAGAGCTCCACACTCGCTGACATCTACAAACTTATTTAAAGACAAGATCGGGTAGATCTAAGACCAACCAGTATAGGCGATCTCAGACCGGCCTTCTCCTCATGACTAGAGCTCCACACTCGCTGACATCTACAAACTTATTTATAGACAAGATCGGGTAGATCTAAGACCAACCAGTATAGGTGATCTCAGACCGGCCTCCTTCTCATGACTAGAGCTCCACACTCGCTGATATCTACAAACTTGTTTATAGACAAGATCAGGTAGATCTAAGACCAACCAGTATAGGTGATCTCAGACCGGCCTCCTTCTCATGACTAGAGCTCCACACTCGCTGACATCTACAAACTTATTTATAGACAAGATCAGGTAGATCTAAGACCAACCAGTATAGGTGATCTCAGATCCCCTTCTCCTCATGACTAGAGCTCCACACTCGCTGACATCTACAAACTTGTTTATAGACAAGATCAGGTAGATCCAAGACCAACCAGTATAGATGATCTCAGACCGGCCTTCTCCTCATGACTAGAGCTCCACACTCGCTGACATCTACAAACTTGTTTATAGACAAGATCAGGTAGATCTAAGACCAACCAGTATAGGTGATCTCAGACCGGCCTCCTTCTCATAACTAGAGCTCCACACTCGCTGACATCTACAAACTTATTTATAGACAAGATCAGGTAGATCTAAGACCAACCAGTATAGATGATCTCAGACCGGCCTTCTCCTCATGACTAGAGCTCCACACCGCTGACATCTACAAACTTTTTTATAGACAATATCAGGTAGATCTAAGACCAACCAGTATAGGTGATCTCAGATCCCCTTCACCTCATGACTAGAGCTCCACACTCGCTGACATCTGCAAACTTGTTTATAAACAAGATCTGGTAGATCTAAGACCAACCAGTATAGGCGATCTCAGTTCCCCTTCACCTCATGACTAGAGCTCCACACTCGCTGACATCTGCAAACTTGTTTATAAACAAGATCTGGTAGATCTAAGACCAACCAGTATAGGCGATCTCAGACCGACCTTCTCCTCATGACTAGAGCTCCACACTGGCTGACATCTACAAACTTATTTATAGACAAGATCGGGTAGATCTAAGACCAACCAGTATAGGCGATCTCAGACCGACCTTCTCCTCATGACTAGAGCTCCACACTCGCTGACATCTACAAACTTATTTATAGACAGGATCAGGTAGATCTAAGACCAACCAGTATAGATGATCTCAGCCCGGCCTTCTCCTCATGACTAGAACTCCACACTCGCTGACATCTACAAACTTATTTATAGACAGGATCAGGTAGATCTAAGACCAACCAGTATAGGTGATCTCAGACCGGCCTTCTCCTCATGACTAGAACTCCACACGTGCTCAAATCTACACGTGCATATATACAGTTGACAGATAGGGGCATGTACCCCCATCCATGACTAGATATTCACTACACTCTACCATTTTCTATGTACAGTTGACAGGTAGAACCATGGTGTCTTAGACCCAGGCTCCCCTCATGACTAGATGGCACTCATCACGGCGTCCCGATGGACTTCGGGACTTTTGGAAAAATCTTTATTTACAGAAAGATAGATAGCGATATATATAGAGAGAGATAATTTTGATTCTTTGTCGTAAAATTTGACTTTATACAAGATTTAGCATTTTTTCCCTGGCGCGGTATTCCAACTCCACTAAGTTGGATAGATTACATTTCTATTGAGCTAAGTTGCTCGAGATTTTGATTTTGCTTCTGTGTTATCAACTGAGGATCTGCTGAAGTCGCTAGGGCAATACAAACGGCAACATAAAGCAAACCAAAAGGGTTCATCTTAAATTCAAATCCATTTATCGAACGTGTATTTTGTCTTTTCTGCCAAAAGCGTTTAGGTTTATATCATCCGCAATTCTCTCACAATACCATATTTTACAAAATTCTAAAAATTTTAAAACTGTGAAATTCAGAATTTTAAGCAATGGCCGAATGATCTAAATCTGAATGATCTTTATAGAGAAGATTTAAAAAAGCGCGATAGGAGATTTGTTTTACCGATTTCAAAAAGGAAAAAGCAGTATCCTGATGCTATTTTACAAAACTAGATTGCTCATATCTGACTAGATAACTAAGAGAGACTATAATTTAAAAGGTTTTGAAAGCCCGCTTGTTTTAGACTAGTTAAAGTTGACTCCATTTTTGATTTGATTACAAGTAAAATGTCTAGTAAAGGTGGCCTAAACTAGAATCTGTGACTAAAACGTTGTGCATGGATATGCTTATACAGAAATACTTACAAAACTCTATCCCTTGTACCATCATTCATTGAGAGATATCCTGCAATGTTAGAAGATTGTATATAAATAATGAAAATATTTTAATAATTTTATATAGAACGCTGTTTTTTTTTTTTTAGAAAAGCCAAATATATCTTCTAGGAAGAAAAACAAAATTCATCTCGTTCCAAAGTATCAATGAATTTTTATAATATTTGGTTTTTATTGAGAGTTATTAAATGATTAATCATGAACTTCTTTTAGTAGATTGAATATTTGGTTAGTAAATGCTGCAATATTGTTACTTTTCTGTTATTTTCCTCTTGTTTTTTCCTTGAAATTAACATATTATTGTTACCTTTTTTGTTTCCGAAGATTATTACAAGAATAAATAGGAGATATAGAATAAATGTTATTTCATATAAAATATATTGGCGAAATCAAAATTCACTATTTTAAGAAAAATTTTCAAATTGAGACTTAGAGACATAGATAAAAGGGGAGTAAAATATTTATTTACAAAAGTATTTCTGACAAATTTTTAAGTACTTTTTGAGATCATTGAAAGCTGAGAATATATTTTTTTTTTTCTAGGAAAATTTTATTTACAAAAAAAAATGTTAGGCTCAAAGCGTTGTTAAAAAATAAAAATATGGCTTTTACATTTAAAACATATATATTTTTGATGTTATTCTACCAAATTAATTGTGTGTTTTGGCCAAATATATTAATATAATTGTAAATTCAGTTTTGAAACATTCCAAATAATAAAAGAAAGAGACGATACGACCTACTCTCCAGTCTCCATCAGGTAGTCCAGGATGGGCATCGGCAGCGGTAGACGCAGTAGCATGCCGGGGTCGGGCAACTTGTTCAGCATGGCGGTCCTGCAGCGGTCCTGGAGATCCAAGAACTCCCGCCGAGAGCTCACCAGCGTCATCTCCGTGCGTGCGGCCGTGGAACTGGCGAACGGGTATAGGTCTTCGGTCACTCGGTTCAGCCCAGTGAAAGCTAGGCCGAGGCATTCGCCATTCCGGTAGAATGTCAGCTCGCCTCTCCGTCCATCAAACAGAACGCCGAGGATCACGCCGTCGTTCTCCCTCAAAGGTCTGGTGTACTTGAAGGAGAGACCGTCATGTAAGATGTAGCCTCGTTGGTTGAGGCCCCAGCTGTGCTTGTCTTCTCCCAGCAGATGGACAAAGTCGTCGACGTCAAGTCTGGCGCTGCGGGTACCGACGCCGATCATCATGCTGGTGCCGAGGAGTCGCTGGGAGATTTTTATCTCCCAGAAGGAGATGGTGCCGTTGAGCGGCTTGGTGCCGCGCACGCCGGCCGTGCCCCGCGACCAGATGGGGTGGAAGAGTGCTTTGCGGCCCCGGACCTCCACTTCGGGGGACTTGTCCAACTGACTCCACATCCAGCTCTCCACGGCCCCCCATCGCCGCAGGATGTGTGCGGACGGCGGGGGTCTAGCCTCCTCCTCCACCGCAGGTATCAGCATGGTCCCCTGACACCACACCTTCCTGTTAGCCATTTTAGCTCCTTTTGCATTGGTTTCTCACAACTAGGATTTGTGTGCTACTGTACTAAATTCACCTGACCTACCTCTTAGTTATTTTATCTTCTTTTACGTTAGTTCCTATCCTAATAACTAGGCCTTCTATTGCACTAGGTTCTCCAGACCTGCCTCTTAGCTATTTTGGCTTATTTTACTTTGCTTTCTAATAACTATAGGTTCACTATAGAAAGTTGTTTTTATAAAAAAAATTATTATGTTTCAATTTGCATAGTTTTTTTTTTTTTTTTAGAGATATATTAGTTTCATATTTCTCTATATTTTCCTAATTCTGAAATATTTATTATAACTAAATGAAAGTTTTCTTTTTACCTAAACTCTTTTGGTGGGATATAGAGGATCTTTGTCGTCTGCGTACTTAATTTGAATACCGCTTCTACTGTACGTATCATTCCACCATTACCTAGAACGCTTTGGATTTATTGCAAATATATTTGCATATTGTATTATTGTTATGGAAATTAATTATAATTGGCCGATTAAAATAAAATATTTCTCATATATAACAATGTATATACTACAATATAAATATTAACTCTAAAACTGGTTTAGGAAAAACTATATAACGTAATAATCCTCACTTGCATTTACTAAATTGTAGCTTTGCACCTGCAGCTCCAGAACACATTTTGGCTTGCATTAGATGTACTAAACAGTACCTTTGGAAGAGGCTGCTGCTTATCATCAAACAGCTCGAGGAGCATGAACTCATGGAATCCGTGTAATCTCTACACAAGGGGATAAGAAACAACAACAACTGAATTGTAGGGTTTACAATACATTGTTCCGACAGACAGGAATCTATGGGTTAAACTTAATTCCTTTATACCCCGAAGTTATCTAGACCTCGATACATGTCTTAATGATCTACACTCTATTTTATGTTAATTAAAAAAACATATATTGAATCAAAATATAATTTATTCACCAAAATTTCAGTTGGCTGAACGCCAACCTTTTTCAAGGTTTTTATAACATATTAATGTCAGCAACAAACTCAGCGCCACATACCGTCAATAGAATTAAGTTTAAAAAATATTTTTGGCTTATTATATTCAATGGGGAAAAAATTAATATATATATAATAGGCAAAATTTTGTAAAATAAGGGTGTGGATATTTTGAATATTAACACTAACGTCTATTTTATATTTACAATGTAATACAATGTCATTAAACTTGAAACAAAGAATAATATTTTGCATTATCTGTGAGAAAATATACAGAAGATGAAATGTTGAGCTAATCTTTGCCTAGCCAAATCCATGACGAGCAAACAAGGGAAACGAAATGACCTGTACAGGCCGTGGGTTAACAGACGTAGTGAACTGATGAAGACAGCAGATTCTCTATCAAACATTCGTCTGTGTCCACTTCTCTCGCCAACAGAAGTCTCCCACAAATTATCAACACCATTTTTCATAAATGAAACAAGTTGCCCATTGGGCAAATGTTGCCGCGCCGAAACAAAAAGCTCTCCACATAAAATTTACATTAAAGAGGCGCGTCACTATGGCAACAGGCAAACAAAGTAGGTTCTGGTCGATAGGAGATTGATGCAGTGAGTCAACCTTGTTGCCACAGGGCGGGAGATCTTGCTTGGACTATAGTATGGAGCACAGTAGTATTCTCCTACCTAGTGTATGTTACGAAGTATAGTCAGTAATGAGACATGATTATTCAGAGCAAATTTTCCGTATGTCTTTTTGATGGCAGAGGCTAAACTAAAATTTGGACGTTTTTTTGCTGAAATTCTCTAGACTTTTGCAGATCTAATGAAGCCATTTTATATAATAAATGTTTATGCAAGCAATAGTTACTCCGAAAACATTCTAATAAGGAAAAAATGTTTTTTGGCCAAAGAGTGTCTTATATTTTTTGAGATGTTGCAAACTTTCGAGGAAATTTTGCTTGAAAGTTTTCAACAGCTCAAAAATAAACAAACTCTTTGCCGAAAAAGCTAGTTTTCCATATTCGAATCAATATTTATGTTATTAATTTCTGATTCTCTATTCTCTTCAATTCTACTAATTCCTAAGTTAATAAAAGCTTAATGCACCTATCACTTGATAATGAAATTTACACTATTCTATAATACGGTCATGAGAGAGGAAAATAGCTCGACTATTTCTGATAACCTGCAATTTGAATAAATTTTTGAGCCTTTTCGAAAATCTTGATTTTTAGAATAAAAAGAAATAAATTATGTGAGATCAATCCATAAAAATATTTGAGACAATAAAAAAATATTTACTGGCCAAAGTATGAAGAACTATGAATGCCGGCCAGGCATAATCTATCTTTACGATATATATTTAAATACGTTATATTAACATGTAAGCAAATATGAAATATACTGATTGGAAACCGAATAGATTAATCCAGGATAAAAGAGGAGAACTTCATTATAAAATAAATGAAGATCATGATAATGTGCGTGTGATGCATACAATATTAATGATAATTATAATATACGTTGAATGAGATTTCGAGTATGTGTCGAATGTTCAAGGAATGCAATCGTTATATCACAAAAAGATCACCGAGGCCAATGTTGACTAAGATGTATCACACTATATTATCAGACAAAAGACTACCAACTATTCATCTTTATGAAAGACAAGCCAACACAGCTCATGTACCACTATCACACATTTAAGCTCTTGAAATATAATTCAATACTTAATCTAACACTCATTAGAACTCTACAGAAGTGAGACATCGTTTGTTCCCTGATCTGAATGATTCAACTCTCTTACATCAGCTACTTTGTCTATATACATTTTATGAACTCTGTCAATTAATACATGTAAATTTGTAAATATTTAATTCGAAGTTCTAATTTGTTTGTTGTTTTGTTTGTTTCCTCTAAATAGGCGCAAATATTTCAATATCGCGCCTGGTTAATTAATAAATAAATTTTAAAAATCAGAACCCACAGAGAGAACATCCTCCGCTTAGTAAACCCGACTAAGAAATGACCCTCTTCAAAGAAAATATATTTAAGATTCAACGGCATCAAAAGTAAACGTCACAATACTCGATGTTAGCGACACAATATGATAAAAAAAAATGAAGAAATAACTTGAAGAGAATACGACATGTTCAAATGACTTCAGAGTTATTGCGGTGATGCGGCTTCATAAGATAATAAATTTGTTATTTGATAAAATATATTCAACTTGGGTATAAGCCGAGAAGTGTATGCTCAAATACAAAATTAAATTAGCTTTATCATGCTGGTATCTGTTAACAAGAAATGTACAAATAGAATATCAGACTTTGCAGTAGGTAGTATATGTACTTACCGCTACCCTCCATAGCAGGCGACCGTGCCCCAGCTAGCGGCCCGTTAGACTGACTGCCAGAGGTGATCTACCGTTAGAAGAACGGGGCAGCTGCTAACCTCCCCCCCTCAGCACACGCCCCGCCCCCCGCCGTCTGATATTGGGGACACCCCCCCTACACCGTTCTGGCCCATCTGCCCGTGGCAAACACCAACAATATCCCCCCCCTCTCCCCCACTAGAAACTGTTTTAAAGGCTGCCAAACATGTGCTGTGTCTGACGGTGAATCAAGTCAACGGTAAAAGAAACGGGTTGTCCCCATATCAAGTTTAGGAAGAATATTCATATTGAATAAAAGTGTAAATTTAAATCATATTGAAATTATCAATAGGGACATGGGAAGGGAGCTTATCTGCAAAGCCATATTGAATAAAAGTGTAAATTTAAATCATATTGAAATTACCAATAGGCACACATGGGGAAAGGGAAGGGGGACTATTGAGAAAACCATTTTAATTTGTAATGTATTACAGAATATTGAATTTAATTGAGAAATGACAACTTTATAGATCCCCAGTTCGTGTAATGTCCTTCCAATCAGCTCTAGATTTTCGAACAGGAATTTTGTATTTAACGTAGAGATATCTAAGTAGAAAGATTTTATATGTGTGTTGTTACGATTGAAAATTATCAAATATTAAACAATAGCGTTGTTCTCTAGCTACGATTGAAAGTTCTCTAGAATGTATTTGGCAGTTGTCTAACGTGGAACACGTTGTTCAAACTCTACTTTAATCCTCAGATATAGCAACTTGATTGATTTAACACACATAATAAATATAAAATTTCTAATGATTTACTCTATAAACATCAAAAAATAATGCAGTAGGAAACCTCCTTAACTAAGTTCCATTTATATAAGGAATGTAGCAAAAGCTCTTATATAGATTTATTCTCAAAGCTCTGGACTTTCAAAGCAGTTTTTTAAAAATAAAAATCAATTTCAAAGTAAATGCTTCATAAACAAACAATAAGGAATATGGGATAACCACAGACAGAATATTACCTAAATACATTTCTAAGAGTAAATCCAATATATAATCTACAGCATAAACAGCTTCCTGATCTGAACAACTGCCATAATTTGAAGAATGAACAGTTCTTAGCCCAATACCTCCAGACTTCTATCGTGGAAGATTGCTTTGAAGTAACAAAAATCGTATTAAAAAAGATTTTGCGATATCTGGACTTTCAAAGCAATTTTTAAAAAATAAAAATCAATTTCAAAGTAAATGCTAAATCAAACATGTCAAACTCGCGGCCCGCGGGGCTCATGCGACCCACAACGAATAAATTTGCGGCCCACCAGACAATATATTTCAATAAAAAAAAAATTATAAATAAAAAAAAAATTAATAAAAATTTGTAGCCTAATTTTAAAAAAAAATTGTAATTATACATAATTTATTTATTAATAACGAACCACTGGTCGCAAGTTTTGATAATATTATACCTACATACATAACGTATGTACATCGCCATAAGTATTGTGTGCCTTAAAGTTTAAAGAAAATATTCTTTCGGAGTACTAGAAAAAAAAATTTTTTTAAAGTTACGTTCAATAATTTATGCAGTTATTCTGTGTCTGGTAAGTTAAAAAATATTAATTTAAAAAAAAAATTAAAATATTAATTAAAACGTTTTATTATTTTGTGTTAGCGATTACTTTTTTTTTTTCAGACCTTTGTATTCAATATGTCTTCATCAAAACCAAGTGGCAGTAAAACTAAACGAAAAATTGCTGACGAACATAGGAATTTTCAAGAAAAGTGGGAATTAGAGTATTTTTGCTCTGAAGTAAAAGATAAAATCATCTGCTTGATATGTAATAATGCTATTAGTGTACCAAAATTATAACATTAAACGTCATTATGAACAACATAAATCAAAATATGATACCTACGAAGGTTTAATGAGACAAGAAAAGTTAAAAGAGTTCAAGTTGGGAATGAAAAAACAACAGTTTATGTTTACTAAAGTATCACAAGAGAGTGAAGCGGCGGTGCATGCAAGCTACGTTTTATCGGAGATGATAGCTAAACACTCAAAACCTTTTACTGAAGGTGATTTCATCAAGGAATGTTTAATTAAAGCTGCAGAAATTGTTTGTCCTGGAAGTGTGAAGACGTTTCAAGCAATATCTTTGTCTCGAAATACCGTTGTGGAAAGAGTTACTGATATGGCCAGAAATTTAAATGATCAGATAAAAGAAAAATCATCTTGTTTCGAAGCATTTTCCATTGCCTGTGATGAGAGTACGAACATTGGGGGCGTAGCTCAGTTAGCTGTTTTTTTTTTCGAGCTTGCGACACGGATTTCAACATTTTTGAGGAATTATTGGAACTAGTACCGATGCATGGCACTACTACAGGAGAAGATATATTTAATTGCGTTTATGATCTTCTGCAAAAATACAATTTACCTCAATCAAAATTGACTTCTGTAGCAACAGATGGAGCTCCTTCAATGACTGGAAAAACCAACAGTTTCGTATCATTACTGCAAAAAAAAACTAAGTGAAAAATTTCTGATGGTTCCAATATTCATCATACGCATTGCATTATACATCAGGAAGTATTATGTACGAAGGTAATAAAAATGGAAAATGTGTTGACACCTATAAAAAAATTCATCAATTTCATAAGATCTCGAGGTTTAAATCAGCGACAGTTCTCTCTGTTCTTAACTGAATTAGAAAGCGAATATTCAGGTTTATCATACTATACCGAGGTACGTTGGCTATCATGCTCCAAGGTTCTCAAACCATTTTGGGACTTGAAAGAAGAAATATGTCAGTTTTTAATTACCAAGAATCAAGACATCACTTTGTTTTCTGATCAAGTATGGTTGCAAGATTTTTCCTTCATGGTTGACATAACAAAACACTTGTCGGATTTAAATTTGAAACTGCAAGGAAAGGATCAGATCATTACCAACATGTGTGACCAAGTTAAAGCATTCAAATGTAAGCTAGTTCTTTGGGAAAAGCAGTTGAAAAACGAAGATTTAATGCACTTTCCGACATGCAACATGTACAAATCAAGTTTAGGTGAAACTGCATCGTATCAAAAATATGCAGAAAAAATTTTAAGTCTTAGAAATGAATTTGAAACAAGGTTTTCTGATTTCAAATCTTTGGAAGGCAAGTTTACTTTGTTTTCTTCGATTTTCTCGATAAATATAGAATCAGTACCTAATCATATGCAAATGGAGGTAATAGATATCCAGTGCGATTCATATTTAAAGGCAAAATTCATTGAAGTTGGCGTTTCTAAATTTTACAAATATTTGCCAGCCAGATTTGAAAACACTCGAAAATTAGCATATGAAATTATGTCCATGTTTGGAAGTACTTATCGGTGCGAGCAGTTATTTTCACTTATGAAATGAAATAAGTCTCCCCAGACACAGAATAACTGCACAAATTATTGAACGTAACTTTGAAAAAAAAATTTCTAGTACTCCGAAATAATATTTTCTTTAAACTTTAAGGCACACAATACTCATGGCGATGTACATACGTTATGTATGTAGGTATAATATTATCAAAACTTACGACTTATGTATGGCGACCAGTGGTTCGTTATTAATAAATAAATTATGTATAATTACAATTTTTTTAAATTAGGCTACAAATTTTTATTATTATTTTTTTTATTTATAATTTTTTTTTATTGAAATATATTGTCTGGTGGGCCGCAAATTTATTCGTTGTGGGCCGCATGAGGCCTGCGGGCCGCGAGTTTGACATGCTTGCTGTACAGCCTTTGTTTGCTGACAACGCAGTACGTGCCTCTTTGTGTGACGGATAATAAACGACATACAAATGTAAAAAGTAAAATCCCCCACTCTTTATACTGGTTGACATATTATAATTTGACATATTATTTATAGGAACATCATACCTAACACAGAAATTCGAAAAAAAAATAATAATAATCGCGTGAGAACGCCCTTGCAACCTTAGAATATTTTTAAACGCCTTACCAAATGTTTTAATTTTTGTTCGCTCCTGACAAGAACAAAATATTTTCGATGTCGAAACGTCTTGATAATAAAAAGATTTACTGACTAAGTTATCTTTAATTTAAATTTAAAATATTGGAATTGTGCTCGGTTCAAAGATGGTAATACTTAATTAGGTATGTCGATCGTGTTTGATGCATCAAACTTTGATTTCTGTAAGATTTTTTGGATGCTATAGAAAGCCTTAACTATCAAATATTACATTATAGCTCAATGCTAAGGAAATCTTTCTTTCTGTAGCAAATATTTTGTCTTCTATATGGCCATCATGACCTCTCAAGGAAGATTTCTGACATGGAGACCTTCTGTGCCAAGCAGTGTCTGCAACCTGCTTATTTTAAGAAGTAACTGAATATTGTGTAACATTTCAGAAGCAAAGAACAAGTTGTGGAATCAATGGAATAATACCAAATAGAGATAAAATAAAAAAGAAAAAAAATTTACACCTGAGTAAATTCTACCAAATGTAGCCAAGGTGACTCAGGCCAACAGTTACACACCACTCCAGTGTCAAGAAAGAAAATCACCAAGAAAGAGAGAAAGTGAAAGGATTGCAGCAGCCAGACGTCTAGACGTCTGGGGAGTGAACACACAGAAGGGGAGGTTGACAATCCTTCAGACCCCTTAAGGTGGTCGCAGCACTAAAGGGGGTAGGAGGGGGGGCGTCATAAAAGGAAACATCGTCCCCCCGACCAGGTGTTCACACCACGCGACCTCGCACGCGCCGCAAAAAAACATCCCCCCTCCCTCCAGTTGTGGAGCAGTCCATATGTCAGCAGGAAACGGCTTCACTTTTTACTGAAGCCTAAATCTTGCCGATTGTGTCTGCCAGAATCCGGTGAGTTGAATGCTCGGGGCCACATAAACCTTTGTTCAGTCAAAAAGTCCGACACTCGGTGTTCCGTTGTAAGGATCCGTTGAACTACGTCAACTCAATACCTCATTGCACATTTAAACTCACCTCGTATGACACCGCAAAATCTACAGAAAACAACCCGAATATACCTGTAATAAGAGACATTTCGAATTTTAACCCATTCCTCAAATAATCTTAAATATCTTTAATCCAATCTTCCATCATATAAAGCCGAAGAAAGAGTAATTATTGTGTAGCTTCATGGTTAGTGAATGTTGGACATGCAAAAAAAAAACGGGCGATTAAAAAGATTTATTCGGAAGAACACGAAGAGGTAATAATAATTTTAAAATACAAACATTTTATCTTTCTCTGATGATACAAACTTACACATTTACTTACACAAAATATTTTAACAATCATTGTACTTCTGACATTCTACAAAAACAAAAATTCAAAGACAAATAAAACAATCGTTCAAGGATCTTAACAATAAACCCGACCACTTGCTAACCGAATAAGTTCAGGAAGACTTTCCGACTTCAGAACACCGCATAATTGATGTCTTCACGACGACAATTTCCATTGAAAGCAATGATCAACAGTTGTAGTGTCATCAGAGTGAATAGATCCGCCAATCTACCGTTTTTCTCCGATCTGTCTACTGGTGTTGTCTGCTCTAAGCACCAATAGATGTGCAGCATCTACAAGTCGGCAATTGCTGAAGCGGTCAGGTAGATCGAACTAGCGAAAGATTCAAAACTGATGATCGACTCAATGCTACAGGTTTCTGGAAATGAGTTTCTTTATCTTTTTAAACTTAATCTCGAGCTTTCGGGAATCTCTGCCCTTCTACATGAGTACAAAGAAACATATAAACGCTCCGATGCCTGAAATCTCGAGATTACGTTTAATAAAGATGAAGAACAACACTTGAAGTTACACCGCATGAGTTTCTTTTCAATGAAAAATCAAAATTTATTTCAAGGTGAAATATTGACTATTTCTAACCTTTTTGGATGAATCCCAAAAGGTTAGAAATAGTCAATATTTCACCTTGAAATAAATTTTGATTTTTCATTGAAAAGAAACTCATGCGGTGAAACTTCAAGTGTTGTTTTACAATCACAAGCCGCAGTGTATTATAAAGATGAAGAAGTTCATCTCCAGAAACCTGTAGCATTTGTTTGATTAATATCCAGGAGATATAAACCAATTGATACCAAAACTGATTAGTCAAATAAACACTTCCAATATTTTTCACATATCTCAAACGGTTTTATAAAAGTCTTTCAAAAGCATTATAAGATAGTGGACATTACGACTGCTGTGATAGAGATGCATGGGAACATCTGAGGCTCTTCATTGGACACGACAACAACAACAGTAGCATTAGAAAAATAATAATAACATTTACAATTTTGAAAATATTTTCTAATTCGCAGTATTCATTATATTTTGGAAATTTTGATATATATATATGATACATATGAAATAGGTTAACAGCTCACAGAAACCTGCAATAGGTTGGCCAGAGCAGCCGAGGTCGAGTGGCCGCCTGCAGCAAGACAATATCGGTCGGTCGACAGATGTTCTGATAATTGTGGGAGCACCTGCCCACCAGTACCTCACCACCCCCGCCAGCCTGTCTGCCCGCCTGAATCCAGACATCATCCTTGGATGTTACCAAACGGTCATTTGTCATTATTGATTGACTGTTTCTATGGAGATATAGTAGCTGGACAACCCTGTAGAACCTCCCATGACATCCCACGGTCACATAGTTGAGACAACTTATAACGACGGATCTACTGACCAAGCCTAAATTACGATTATCTATGATAGAGGACAGCAATGAATGAGTTTGTAGTTTCTACTGTATCATACTGACTGTGAATATCTACAGAGAGGACATGTCCTGACAACTGGTTTGTAGACTCTAGCGATAAGTTCGACAAAAGACACATTATATAAAGTTGAATTCTTTCGGGATGGTTTTCTTTTATTTACTTGATCATGAATTTTTGAGTTCTCAATTTGAATAAGAAAAAAAAATAATGAGAAAGTATTCACTTTATATATATTATTTATTCCAATATTTTTATTTTACAGATCAACTGTTGTAGTGTGGACCGTAGACAGGGGCAACATTGTGGACTGTTAACATTGCAACATTGGTGTTGTGGAACCTGTATAGATGGACTAAGACATTTTTATAACCCTTCCACAATCAACAATAACCAGACATATAGATCAACATGCATCATACCTTATTCCCCCAATAACATCAAAATAGCCCGAGAACTTAAAAAACACGGAATCAGGATTTTTTATGAAAATACTCCAAACATTGGTTCTATAGTTAGAAATCCTAACACCAAAAACAATAGCCCTATCCTACCAATACACAACAAACAGGCCATCTATTCCGTTAAATGTAACCATTGTAATAGTATATATGTAGGAGAAACAGGTAGGTCAGTCAAGGACAGGATTAATGAACACAATAAAAATATAAAAAACAAAGACAATAGATCACTTATCTTTCAACATATTAAAACAACAGGCCATACTTTTAATTTAGCTGAACCAAAAACTTACTACACCAACATAAAAGATAAACATAAAAGACTAATCCTAGAAGCAATAGTATCCAAAAAACACCAGAGCATCAATAGACATATAGATATCCCAGAAATATACAATAGCTTAATACACAATCCTGATACATAAAACTACATTCTAGATAAACAATAGCAATTTCCCGATTAATTTATGTATATAAATTTAATTCAGACATAAAATATTCATTTTAAGACAAGTAATCCTTTCAATATATTCAATATAATCGGCCAATATTTCTAGGGGCAAAAACGCATCTCTTTATAAAGGCTTTTTAGATTTAAACTAAATAACGTGGGCATGGAATTCACTCACGCTATACGAGACCAAAGAAGGATACCATCCATTTGTGTACAAACATTTCTACTTGAAATTGTTTTCAAAAAATTTGTTTTCAAATATTCCTGAAGAAGGGCTGTTTACGCCCGAAAGCTCAAAATATTATTATTTTAAAATAAAAGAAACTTATCCTCGGAATTTTATGTGTTGCTGCTAATGGACAACATTGTTGCAGTGTTGACTGTAGACATAGCAACATTGGTTTAGTGTAGACTGTATAGATGGACAACATTGTTGCAGTGTTGACTGTAGACATAGCAACATTGGTATAGTGTAGCCTGTATAGATGGACAACATTGTTGCAGTGTTGACTGTAGACATAGCAACATTGGTTTAGTGTAAACTGTATAGATGGACAACATTGTTGCAGTGTTGACTGTAGACATAGCAACATTGGTTTAGTGTAAACTGTATAGATGGACAACATTGCTGCAGTGTTGATTGTAGACATACCAACATTGGTTTAGTGTAGACTGTATAGATGGACATCATTGTTGCAGTGTTGAGTGTAGACATAGCAACATTGATTTAGTGTAGACTGTATAGATGGACATCATTGTTGCAGTGTTGACTGTAGACATAGCAACATTGATTTAGTGAAGACTGTATAGATGGACATCATTGTTGTAGTGTAGACTGTAGACATAGCAACATTGGTTTAGTGTAAACTGTATAGATGGATATCATTGTTGCAGTGTTGACTGTAGACATAGTAACATTGGTTTAGTGTAGACTATATAGATGGACAACATTGTTGCAGTGTTAACTGTAGACATAGCAACATTGGTATAGTGTAGACTGTATATAGGAAATTATTTTTGCAGTGTTGACTGTAGACATAGCAACATTGGTATAGTGTAAACTGTATAGATGGACATCATTGTTGCAGTGTTAACTGTAGATATAGCAAGATTGGTTTAGTGTAAACTGTATAGATGGACATCATTGTTGCAGTGTTGACTATAGACATAGCAACATTGGTTTAGTGTAAACTGTATAGATGGACATCATTGTTGCAGTGTTGACTATAGACATAGCAACATTGGTTTAGTGTAAACTGTATAGATGGACATCATTGTTGCAGTGTTGACTGTAGACATAGCAACATTGGTTTAGTGTAAACTGTATAGATGGACAACATTGTTACAGTGTTGACTGTAGACATAGCAACAATGGTTTATGTAGACTGTATAGATGGACAACATTGTTGCAGTGTTGACTGTAGACATAGCAACATTGGTATAGTGTAGCCTGTATAGATGGACAACATTGTTGCAGTGTTGACTGTAGACATAGCAACAGTGGTATAGTGTAGACTGTATAGATGGACATCATTGTTGCAGTGTTGACTGTAGACATAGCAACATTGGTTTAGTGTAGACTGTATAGATGGACAACATTGTTGCAGTGTTGACTGTAGACATAGCAACATTGGTATAGTTTAGCCTGTATAGATGGACATCATTGTTGCAGTGTTGACTGTAGACATAGCAACATTGGTTTAGTGTAAACTGTATAGATAGACAACATTGTTGCAGTGTTGACTGTAGACATAGCAACATTGGTTTAGTGTAGACTGTATAGATGGACAACATTGTTGCAGTGTTGATTGTAGAATACCAACATTGGTTTAGTGTAGACTGTATAGATGGACATCATTGTTGCAGTGTTGACTGTAGACATAGCAACATTGATTTAGTGTAGACTGTATAGATGGACATCATTGTTGTAGTGTTGACTGTAGACATAGCAACATTGGTTTAGTGTAAACTGTATAGATGGATATCATTGTTGCAGTGTTGACTGTAGACATAGTAACATTGGTTTAGTGTAGACTGTATAGATGGACAACATTGTTGCAGTGTTAACTGTAGACATAGCAACATTGGTATAGTGTAAACTGTATAGATGGACATCATTGTTGCAGTGTTGACTGTAGACATAGCAAGATTGGTTTTGTGTAAACTGTATAGATGGACAACATTGTTGCAGTGTTGACTATAGACATAGCAACATTGGTTTAGTGTAAACTGTATAGATGGACATCATTGTTGCAGTGTTGACTGTAGACATAGCAACAGTGGTATAGTGTAGACTGTATAGATGGACATCATTGTTGCAGTGTTGACTGTAGAAATAGCAACATTGGTATAGTGTAAACTGTATAGATGGACATCATTGTTGCAGTGTTGACTGTAGACATAGCAAGATTGGTTTAGTGTAGACTGTATAGATGGACAACATTGTTGCAGTGTTGACTGTAGACATAGCAAGATTGGTTTAGTGTAGACTGTATAGATGGACAACATTGTTGTAGTGTTGACTGTAGACATAGCAACATTGGTTTAGTGTAAACTGTATAGATGGATATCATTGTTGCAGTGTTGACTGTAGACATAGCAACATTGGTTTAGTGTGAACTCTATAGATGGACAACATTGTTGCAGTGTTGACTATATACATAGCAACATTGGATTAGTGTAAACTGTATAGATGGACAACATTGTTGCAGTGTTGACTGTAGACATAGCAACAGTGGTATAGTGTAGACTGTATAGATGGACATCATTGTTGCAGTGTTGACTGTAGACATAGCATCAATGGTTTAGTGTAAACTGTATAGATGGACAACATTGTTGCAGTGTTGACTGTAGACATAGCAACAGTGGTATAGTGTAGACTGTATAGATGGACAATATTGTTGCAGTGTTGACTCTAGACATAGCAACATTAGTTTAGTGTAGACTGTATAGAAGGACAACATTGTTGCAGTGTTGACTAAAGACATAGCAACATTGGTATAGTGTAGCCTGTATAGATGGACATCATTGTTGCAGTGTTGACTGTAGACATAGCAACATTGGTTTAGTGTAGACTGTATAGATGGACAACATTGTTGCAGTGTTGACTGTAGACCTAGCAACATTGGTTTAGTGTAGACTGTATAGAAGGACAACATTGTTGCAGTGTTGACTGTAGACCTAGCAACATTGGTATAGTGTAGCCTGTATAGATGGACAACATTGTTGCAGTGTTGACTGTGGACATAGCAACATTAGTTTAGTGTAGACTGTATAGAAGGACAACATTGTTGCAGTGTTGACTGTAGACATAGCAACATTGGTATAGTGTAGCCTGTATAGATGGACATCATTGTTGAAGTGTTGACTGTAGACATAGCAACATTGGTATAGTGTAGACTGTATAGATGGACAACATTGTTGCAGTGTTGACTGTAGACATAGCAACATTAGTTTAGTGTATACTGTATAGATGGACATCATTGTTGCAGTGTTGACTGTAGACATTGCAACATTGGTTTAGTGTAGACTGTATAAATGGACATCATTGTTGCAGTGTTGACTGTAGACATAGCAACATTGGTATAGTGTAGACTGTATAGATGGACATCATTGTTGCAGTGTTGACTGTAGACATAGCAACATTGGTATAGTGTAGACATTATAGATGGACAACATTGTTGCAGTGTTGACTGTAGACATAGCAACATTGGTTTAGTGTAGACTGTATAGATGGACATCATTGTTGCAGTGTTGACTGTAGACATAGCATCATTGGTATAGTGTAGACATTATAGATGGACAACATTGTTGCCGTGTTGACTGTAGACATAGCAACATTGGTTTAGTGTAGATGGACAACATTGTTGCACTGTGGACTGTAGACATATCAATATTGGTTTAGTGTAGACTGTATAGATGGACAACATTGTTGCAGTGTGGACTGTAGACATAGCAACATTGGTTTAGTGTAGATGGACAACATTGTTGCACTGTGGACTGTAGACATACCAATATTGGTTTAGTGTAGACTGTATAGATGGACAACATTGTTGCAGTGTGGACTGTAGACATAGCAACATTGGTATAGTGTAGACTGTATAGATGGACATCATTGTTGCAGTGTTGACTGTAGACATAGCAACATTGGTATAGTGTAGACATTATAGATGGACAACATTGTTGCCGTGTTGACTGTAGACATAGCAACATTGGTTTAGTGTAGATGGACAACATTGTTGCACTGTGGACTGTAGACATATCAATATTGGTTTAGTGTAGACTGTATAGATGGACAACATTGTTGCAGTGTGGACTGTAGACATAGCAACATTGGTTTAGTGTAGACTGTATAGATGGACAACATTGTTGCACTGTGGGCTGTAAAAATAGCAACATTGGTGTTGTGAAGCCTGTATAGATGGACATCATTGTTGCACTGTGGACTGTAGACATAGCAACATTGGTGTTGTGGCGCCTGTATCAATGGACAACATTGTTGCAGTGTGGACTGTGAAAATAGCAACATTGGTGTTGTGGAAACTGTATAGATAGAAAACATTGTTGCAGTGTTTACTGTAGACATAGCAACATTGGTTTAGTGTAGACTGTATAGATGGACAACATTGTTGCGCTGTGGACTGTAGACAAAACAATATTGCCGTAGTGTAGACTGTGTAGAAGGAAAAAATTGTTGCAGTTGTTTTGTAGACATAATAATATTGGTGTAGTGTAGACTGTGTAGATGGACAACATTTTTGCAGTGTTGACTGTAGACATAGCAACATTGGTATAGTGTAGACTGTATAGATGGACATCATTGTTGCAGTGTTGACTGTAGACATAGCAACATTGGTATAGTGTAGACATTATAGATGGACAACATTGTTGCAGTGTTGACTGTAGACATAGCAACATTGGTTTAGTGTAGACTGTATAGATGGACATCATTGTTGCAGTGTTGACTGTAGACATAGCAACATTGGTATAGTGTAGACTGTATAGATGGACATCATTGTTGCAGTGTTGACTGTAGACATAGCAACATTGGTATAGTGTAGACATTATAGATGGACAACATTGTTGCAGTGTTGACTGTAGACATAGCAACATTGGTTTAGTGTAGACTGTATAGATAGACAACATTGTTGCCGTGTTGACTGTAGACATAGCAACATTGGTATAGTGTAGAATGTATAGATGGACATCATTGTTGCACTGTGGACTGTAGACATAGCAACATTGGTTTAATGTAGACTGTATAGATGGACAACATTGTTGCAGTGTGGACTGTAGACATAGCAACATTGGTTTAGTGTAGATGGACAACATTGTTGCACTGTGGACTGTAGACATATCAATATTGGTTTAGTGTAGACTGTATAGATGGACAACATTGTTGCAGTGTGGACTGTAGACATAGCACTATTGGTTTAGTGTAGACTGTATAGATGGACAACATTGTTGCACTGTGGGCTGTAGACATAGCAACATTGGTGTTGTGAAGCCTGTATAGATGGACATCATTATTGCACTGTGGACTGTAGACATAGCAACATTGGTGTTGGGGCGCCTGTATCAATGGACAACATTGTTGCAGTGTGGACTGTGAAAATAGCAACATTGGTGTTGTGGAGACTGTATAGATAGAAAACATTGTTGCAGTGTTTACTGTAGACATAGCAACATTGGTTTAGTGTAAACTATATAGATGGATATCATTGTTGCAGTGTTGACTGTAGACATAGTAACATTGGTTTAGTGTAGACTGTATAGATGGACAACATTGTTGCAGTGTTAACTGTAGACATAGCAACATTGGTATAGTGTAGACTGTATATAGGAAATTATTTTTGCAGTGTTGACTGTAGACATAGCAACATTGGTATAGTGTAAACTGTATAGATGGACATCATTGTTGCAGTGTTGACTGTAGACATAGCAAGATTGGTTTAGTGTAAACTGTATAGATGGACATCATTGTTGCAGTGTTGACTATAGACATAGCAACATTGGTTTAGTGTAAACTGTATAGATGGACATCATTGTTGCAGTGTTGACTATAGACATAGCAACATTGGTTTAGTGTAAACTGTATAGATGGGCATCATTGTTGCAGTGTTGACTGTAGACATAGCAACATTGGTTTAGTGTAAACTGTATAGATGGACAACATTGTTGCAGTGTTGACTGTAGTCATAGCAACAGTGGTATAGTGTAGACTGTATAGATGGACATCATTGTTGCAGTGTTGACTGTAGACATAGCAACATTGGTTTAGTGTAGACTGTATAGATGGACAACATTGTTGCAGTGTTGACTGTAGACATAGCAACATTGGTATAGTGTAGCCTGTATAGATGGACATCATTGTTGCAGTGTTGACTGTAGACATAGCAACATTGGTTTAGTGTAAACTGTATAGATGGACAACATTGTTGCAGTGTTGACTGTAGACATAGCAACATTGGTTTAGTGTAGACTGTATAGATGGATAACATTGTTGCAGTGTTGATTGTAGATTACCAACATTGGTTTAGTGTAGACTGTATAGATGGACATCATTGTTGCAGTGTTGACTGTAGACATAGCAACATTGATTTAGTGTAGACTGTATAGATGGGCATCATTGTTGTAGTGTTGACTGTAGACATAGCAACATTGGTTTAGTGTAAACTGTATAGATGGATATCATTGTTGCAGTGTTGACTGTAGACATAGTAACATTGGTTTAGTGTAGACTGTATAGATGGACAACATTGTTGCAGTGTTAACTGTAGACATAGCAACATTGGTATAGTGTAAACTGTATAGATGAACATCATTGTTGCAGTGTTGACTGTAGACATAGCAATATTGGTTTAGTGTAAACTGTATAGATGGACATCATTGTTGCAGTGTTGACTATAGACATAGCAACATTGGTTTAGTGTAGACTGTAAAGATGGACATCATTGTTGCAGTGTTGACTGTAGAAATAGCAACATTGGTATAGTGTAAACTGTATAGATGGACATCATTGTTGCAGTGTTGACTGTAGACATAGCAAGATTGGTTTAGTGTAGACTGTATAGATGGACAACATTGTTGCAGTGTTGACTGTAGACATAGCAAGATTGGTTTAGTGTAGACTGTATAGATGGACAACATTGTTGTAGTGTTGACTGTAGACATAGCAACATTGGTTTAGTGTAAACTGTATAGATGGATATCATTGTTGCAGTGTTGACTGTAGACATAGCAACATTGGTTTAGTGTAAACTCTATAGATGGACAACATTGTTGCAGTGTTGACTATATACATAGCAACATTGGATTAGTGTAAACTGTATAGATGGACAACATTGTTGCAGTGTTGACTGTAGACATAGCAACAGTGGTATAGTGTAGACTGTATAGATGGACATCATTGTTGCAGTGTTGACTGTAGACATAGCATCAATGGTTTAGTGTAAACTGTATAGATGGACAACATTGTTGCAGTGTTGACTGTAGACATAGCAACAGTGGTATAGTGTAGACTGTATAGATGGACAATATTGTTGCAGTGTTGACTCTAGACATAGCAACATTAGTTTAGTGTAGACTGTATAGAAGGACAACATTGTTGCAGTGTTGACTGAAGACATAGCAACATTGGTATAGTGTAGCCTGTATAGATGGACATCATTGTTGCAGTGTTGACTGTAGACATAGCAACATTGGTTTAGTGTAGACTGTATAGATGGACAACATTGTTGCAGAGTTGACTGTAGACCTAGCAACATTGGTTTAGTGTAGACTGTATAGAAGGACAACATTGTTGCAGTGTTGACTGTAGACCTAGCAACATTGGTATAGTGTAGCCTGTATAGATGGACAACATTGTTGCAGTGTTGACTGTGGACATAGCAACATTAGTTTAGTGTAGACTGTATAGAAGGACAACATTGTTGCAGTGTTGACTGTAGACATAGCAACATTGGTATAGTGTAGCCTGTATAGATGGACATCATTGTTGAAGTGTTGACTGTAGACATAGCAACATTGGTATAGTGTAGACTGTATAGATGGACAACATTGTTGCAGTGTTGACTGTAGACATAGCAACATTAGTTTAGTGTAGACTGTATAGATGGACATCATTGTTGCAGTGTTGACTGTAGACATTGCAACATTGGTTTAGTGTAGACTGTATAAATGGACATCATTGTTGCAGTGTTGACTGTAGACATAGCAACATTGGTATAGTGTAGACTGTATAGATGGACATCATTGTTGCAGTGTTGACTGTAGACATGGCAACATTGGTATAGTGTAGACATTATAGATGGACAACATTGTTGCAGTGTTGACTGTAGACATAGCAACATTGGTTTAGTGTAAACTCTATAGATGGACAACATTGTTGCAGTGTTGACTATATACATAGCAACATTGGATTAGTGTAAACTGTATAGATGGACAACATTGTTGCAGTGTTGACTGTAGACATAGCAACAGTGGTTTAGTGTAGACTGTAAAGATGGACATCATTGTTGCAGTGTTGACTGTAGAAATAGCAACATTGGTATAGTGTAAACTGTATAGATGGACATCATTGTTGCAGTGTTGACTGTAGACATAGCAAGATTGGTTTAGTGTAGACTGTATAGATGGACAACATTGTTGCAGTGTTGACTGTAGACATAGCAAGATTGGTTTAGTGTAGACTGTATAGATGGACAACATTGTTGTAGTGTTGACTGTAGACATAGCAACATTGGTTTAGTGTAAACTGTATAGATGGATATCATTGTTGCAGTGTTGACTGTAGACATAGCAACATTGGTTTAGTGTAAACTCTATAGATGGACAACATTGTTGCAGTGTTGACTATATACATAGCAACATTGGATTAGTGTAAACTGTATAGATGGACAACATTGTTGCAGTGTTGACTGTAGACATAGCAACAGTGGTATAGTGTAGACTGTATAGATGGACATCATTGTTGCAGTGTTGACTGTAGACATAACATCAATGGTTTAGTGTAAACTGTATAGATGGACAACATTGTTGCAGTGTTGACTGTAGACATAGCAACAGTGGTATAGTGTAGACTGTATAGATGGACAATATTGTTGCAGTGTTGACTCTAGACATAGCAACATTAGTTTAGTGTAGACTGTATAGAAGGACAACATTGTTGCAGTGTTGACTGAAGACATAGCAACATTGGTATAGTGTAGCCTGTATAGATGGACATCATTGTTGCAGTGTTGACTGTAGACATAGCAACATTGGTTTAGTGTAGACTGTATAGATGGACAACATTGTTGCAGTGTTGACTGTAGACCTAGCAACATTGGTTTAGTGTAGACTGTATAGAAGGACAACATTGTTGCAGTGTTGACTGTAGACCTAGCAACATTGGTATAGTGTAGCCTGTATAGATGGACAACATTGTTGCAGTGTTGACTGTGGACATAGCAACATTAGTTTAGTGTAGACTGTATAGAAGGACAACATTGTTGCAGTGTTGACTGTAGACATAGCAACATTGGTATAGTGTAGCCTGTATAGATGGACATCATTGTTGAAGTGTTGACTGTAGACATAGCAACATTGGTATAGTGTAGACTGTATAGATGGACAACATTGTTGCAGTGTTGACTGTAGACATAGCAACATTAGTTTAGTGTAGACTGTATAGATGGACATCATTGTTGCAGTGTTGACTGTAGACATTGCAACATTGGTTTAGTGTAGACTGTATAAATGGACATCATTGTTGCAGTGTTGACTGTAGACATAGCAACATTGGTATAGTGTAGACTGTATAGATGGACATCATTGTTGCAGTGTTGACTGTAGACATGGCAACATTGGTATAGTGTAGACATTATAGATGGACAACATTGTTGCAGTGTTGACTGTAGACATAGCAACATTGGTTTAGTGTAGACTGTATAGATGGACATCATTGTTGCAGTGTTGACTGTAGACATAGCAACATTGGTATAGTGTAGACTGTATAGATGGAGATCATTGTTGCAGTGTTGACTGTAGACATAGCAACATTGGTATAGTGTAGACATTATAGATGGACAACATTGTTGCAGTGTTGACTCTAGACATAGCAACATTGGTTTAGTGTAGACTGTATAGATGGACAACATTGTTGCCGTGTTGACTGTAGACATAGCAACATTGGTTTAGTGTAGATGGACAACATTGTTGCACTGTGGACTGTAGACATATCAATATTGGTTTAGTGTAGACTGTATAGATGGACAACATTGTTGCAGTGTGGACTGTAGACATAGCAACATTGGTTTAGTGTAGATGGACAACATTGTTGCACTGTGGACTGTAGACATATCAATATTGGTTTAGTGTAGACTGTATAGATGGACAACATTGTTGCAGTGTGGACTGTAGACATAGCAACATTGGTTTAGTGTAGACTGTATAGATGGACAACATTGTTGCACTGTGGGCTGTAGACATAGAAACATTGGTGTTGTGAAGCCTGTATAGATGGACATCATTGTTGCACTGTGGACTGTAGACATAGCAACATTGGTGTTGTGGCGCCTGTATCAATGGACAACATTGTTGCAGTGTGGACTGTGAAAATAGCAACATTGGTGTTGTGGAAACTGTATAGATAGAAAACATTGTTGCAGTGTTTACTGTAGACATAGCAACATTGGTTTAGTGTAGACTGTATAGATGGACAACATTGTTGCGCTGTGGACTGTAGACAAAACAATATTGCCGTAGTGTAGACTGTGTAGAAGGAAAAAATTGTTGCAGTTGTTTTGTAGACATAATAATATTGGTGTAGTGTAGACTGTGTAGATGGACAACATTTTTGCAGTGTTGACTGTAGACATAGCAACATTGGTATAGTGTAGACTGTATAGATTGACATCATTGTTGCAGTGTTGACTGTAGACATAGCAACATTGGTATAGTGTAGACATTATAGATGGACAACATTGTTGCAGTGTTGACTGTAGACATAGCAACATTGGTTTAGTGTAGACTGTATAGATGGACATCATTGTTGCAGTGTTGACTGTAGACATAGCAACATTGGTATAGTGTAGACTGTATAGATGGACATCATTGTTGCAGTGTTGACTGTAGACAAAGCAACATTGGTATAGTGTAGACATTATAGATGGACAACATTGTTGCAGTGTTGACTGTAGACATAGCAACATTGGTTTAGTGTAGACTGTATAGATGGACAACATTGTTGCCGTGTTGACTGTAGACATAGCAACATTGGTATAGTGTAGAATGTATAGATGGACATCATTGTTGCACTGTGGACTGTAGACATAGCAACATTGGTTTAATGTAGACTGTATAGATGGACAACATTGTTGCAGTGTGGACTGTAGACATAGCAACATTGGTTTAGTGTAGATGGACAACATTGTTGCACTGTGGACTGTAGACATATCAATATTGGTTTAGTGTAGACTGTATAGATGGACAACATTGTTGCAGTGTGGACTGTAGACATAGCAACATTGGTTTAGTGTAGACTGTATAGATGGACAACATTGTTGCACTGTGGGCTGTAGACATAGCAACATTGGTGTTGTGAAGCCTGTATAGATGGACATCATTATTGCACTGTGGACTGTAGACATAGCAACATTGGTGTTGGGGCGCCTGTATCAATGGACAACATTGTTGCAGTGTGGACTGTGAAAATAGCAACATTGGTGTTGTGGAGACTGTATAGATAGAAAACATTGTTGCAGTGTTTACTGTAGACATAGCAACATTGGTTTAGTGTAGACTGTATAGATGGACAACATTGTTGCGCTGTGGACTGTAGACAAAACAATATTGCCGTAGTGTAGACTGTGTAGATGAAAAACATTGTTGCAGTTGTTTTGTAGACATATTAATATTGGTGTAGTGTAGACTGTATAGATGGACAACATTGTTGCAGTGTGGACTGTAGACATAGCAACATTGTTGCAGTGTGGAACATAGACATAGCAACATTTGTGTTGTGGAGCCTGTATAGATGGACAACATTGTTGCAGTGTGGACTGTAGACATAGCAGCATTGGTTTAGTTTAGGCTGTATAGATGGACAACATTGTTGCACTGTGGACTGTAGACATAACAACATTGGTTTAGTGTAGACTGTATAGATGGACAACATTGTTGCAGTGTGGACTGTAGACATAAAAACATTGGTTTAGTGTAGACTGTATAGATGGACAACATTGTTGCAGTGTTGATTGTAGACATAACAACATTGGTTTAGTGTAGACTGTATAGATAGACAACATTGTTGCATGTGGACTGTAGACAAAACAATATTGCCGTAGTGTAGACAGCATAGAGGGACAACATTGATGCAGTGTTGACTGTAGACATAACAACATTGGTTTAGTGTAGACTGTATAGATGGACAACATTGTTGCAGTGTTGACTGTAGACATAACAACATTGGTTTAGTGTAGACTGTATAGATGGACAACATTGTTGCAGTTTTGATTGTAGACATGACAATATTGGTGCAGTGTAGACTGTATAGATGGAAAACATTGTTGCATTGTGGACTGTAGACATAGCAACATTGGTGTAGTGTAAACTGTATAGATGGACATCATTGTTGCAGTGTTGACTGTAGGCAAAACAATATTGGCGTAGTGTAGACTGTATAAATGGAAAACATTGTTGCACTGTTACTGGAGACATAACATTATTGGCGTAGTGTAGACTGTATAAATGGAAAACATTGTTGCACTGTTACTGGAGACATAACAATATTGGTGTCGTGTAGACTGTATAGATGGACTTCATTGATGCAGTGTTGACTGTAGACATAGCAACATTGGTTTAATGTAGACTGTATAGATGGACATTATTGTTGCAGTGTTGACTGTAGACAAAACAATATTGGGGTAGTGTAGACTGTATAAATGGAAAACATTGTTGCACTGTTACTGGATACATAACAATATTGGTGTCGTCTAGACTGTATAGATGGACAACATTGTTGCAATGTGGACTGTAGACATAGCAGCATTGGTGTAGTGTAGACTGTATAAATGGGCAACATTGTTGCACTGAGGACTGTAGGCAACACAACATTGGTTTAGTGTAGACTGTATAGATGGACAACATTGTTGCAGTGTGGACTGTAGACAAAACAACATTGGTTTAGTGTAGACTGTATAGATGGGCAACATTGTTGCAGTGTGGGCTGTAGACATAGCAACATTGGTTTAGTGTAGACTGTATAGATGGACAAAATTGTTGCAGTGTGGACTGTAGACATAGCAACATTGGTTCAGTGTTGACTGTATAAATGTACAACATTGTTGCACTGTGGACTATAGACAAAACAACATTGGTTTAGTGTAGACTGTATAGATGGGCAACATTGTTGCAGTGTTGACTGTAGACATATCAATATAGGTGTTGCGGAGCCTGTATATATAAACAACATTGTTGCAGTGTGGAACATAGACAAAGCAACATTGGTGTTGTGGAGCCTGTATAGATGGACAACATTGTTGCAGTGTGGACTGTAGACATAGCAGCATTGGTTTAGTGTAGGCTGTATAGATGGACAACATTGTTGCAGTGTGGACTGTAGACATAACAACATTGGTTTAGTGTAGTCTGTATAAATGGACAACATTGTTGCAGTGTTGACTGTAGACATAACAACATTGGTTTAGT